>WSFP011310225.1:0-43261 GCA_009831015.1 Picea engelmannii | reverse complement strand
CTTTTCATCCTAGGGTGTTCTTCAAAGGTGACCTTGTTTTGGTATATGACCAGGATAAGGATGCATTAGGAGGAAGAAAGTTCAACCCCTTGTGGCGCAGTCCATATATCATAAGACGTGTATTGAGAAAAGGGTCTTATGAAATAGCTGATTATGAGGGTATGTGTTTCTAGAGACTAGAAATGGGCTCTACCTTAAAAGGCACTATGCTTGAGCTTCGCGGCTCAAGTACTAGTTATCTTGTAAATATGGTTTAATTTTTGTATATAGCTTATATAGGTGTTTTTGATTTGTTTGCGTTAATTAATGGTTTTTCTTCTACCGTGTGGAAGATGCCAAGGGAGTTGTTAATTTATGCTGGATTCATAGATGGTTCTAGTCACCACACACAAAACCTCACTTCTACTGCTTGGGTGATTTATTCACCCACTAACTAGATAGTGTCTGCTGGGGGTGTTTGTCTCAAGGCAACTACGAATAATATAGCCGAGTACAATTTCATTATCAAACTTTTGTGAGACACTTTGTTGTATGGCATTCGTTCCTTCCAAGTCTATTTAGACTCTCAATTGGTTATGTCGTAGTTGAATGGCCCATATCGTATCCACAATCTTGTTTTGTTACGCCACTTCCTTAGAGTACATCTCCTAGAATGATCTTTTGATTTTATTACATACATATATGTTCCTAGGCAGTCTAATCTAGTAACTGATACATATTTTAATTATGTTCTAGATTGGCATTTGTTTCATCATTAAACACAAGCAAACAACCTTGACACATGTAAATTATCATTATTTGCAAGTAGATTAGAATAACACACAAAAATATGTATACATACATACATACATATACACACACACACACACATATATATATATATATATATGTGTGTGTGTGTGTGTGTGTGTGTGTGTGTGTGTGTGTGTGTGTGTTTCCAAAAATAGGTCCATAATACAAAAGTTGGGCTTCTAGCCCCAAATGCTCATAAGGAAAAAATGGTGCCCTCAACACATAAAATTCTAGGCCTCTGGTCGATGAGCCCTATCATAGCAGACTATGCTGTTTGCTAAATGCCAGAAGAGGCGGACCCATGTCTGGGGTACACCAACAACGTGACATTGTATCCCTATTGGCTAACCATTTATGGTGGCCATAGGGACCGAGAGTGTCAAATCCTCCATGTTCCTCTCCATGCTCCATAAGGTCCTCACTACATCATCACTGGGCCCTGGATCATCTCATCCTTGATTCCTGTGCCATGGGAGTCCCGCTGGTCTCACTAGGGATCTATCTGCACATTTAAGATATAAGTGTTAGTAATATGGATCTCACAAAAATACATGTTTTTCTTTATGTTAACAAGATAAATCTAATCAAAAATAAAAAATTTAAATAATAAAAAGATAAAGTTACCTATATCTCCAAGTGTCGCTCCAGGAGGAATGATCATGTCTAGGTCATGGGAAAATACTATCCCACTGTATGGATATTCATTGATGGTAGGAATTTGGAGAGCCCACTAATAAAAAACGTCATTATCAAAGGGATTGAACATTGTTCCCCCTCCTAGGCATGCTAGTAACTTGGTCCACTGTATCAAATATGGCCATGGTTGTTGGTGTTCTTTGATAAAGTCTCCTGGGATAATACTTGAAACTCTCTCTCGACGAAAGTACAAAGAACACTCCCAAACCCAAAGTTTTTTCTCTTTCACAATTTGCAATCCATGAGCTGGGTCTTCATGCATGTGAGCATCATAGTGCTCCAATGAAATACTATGGGCCTCAAGCATTCAATACCACATTTCATCTGAGACCGTGAAGATATATGCAAAGATTTTGATCCCACGATCTATGTCATTGTGTAGAGGATGGATTTCAAACCTAGGTTCACAATGTTCATGATCAATATTTGGGTCCCTGATTTCTCGGTCTTTTCTTCACAATATCTGTAAATATATTGATAAAAAATCATACCCCCTCCTTCACGAGTCTTGAGATTAACTATTTATCCTCTCCGAGAGAGGCCAGTGATAAATTATATGTCTCCCATGGTGATGTTCAGTGACTGACCATCAAGCATGAACGCCTCTATGACGGGGTGCCAATAGTATATAAGGAGATTGAGAAACCTCCTTTGTGCCCACATACCACTTGTTAAGAAAAAAATGTACATTCCGCATTGGTGAAGAGTGTTTGTGGTGTTCACTTCATCAACCACAACATTTTCAACCTCTTCATGCTCATGTTCTCTCCATTGGATAGCCATCTTGCAAAATGCAAAGGAGAAAAGGTGTTTAGTGTTTTTATTTTTCTTTCATTTCATTGGCATCCATGGGTCAAAGTGGTGACAATCATGGACATCCATGATTCACCTTTTCTCAACTCGTGGATATCCGTGATTCACCTAGGAATGAACCACATATACACAAAGTTTGTGAGGAAAAAAGGGGTGCGCCCCTCGATTTCTCATGAAAATGTAAAAATTGAAAGAATGAAATGGATAGAAAGGTGAAAAAAGATTACTTGGTTGCTCCAAGCTCCAAGGTAAGAGGGTTTTGGTCAATTTTGGTTAAAATGGTGAAAATGGTATGGTAAATGGTAAATTGTCACTATTTATGAAATTTTAAAACCCACTCTTCCATAGTTTTGTCACTTTTCCTTAATTGAACTAATGTCAATATAGTTTTGTAGTGTTTTGGTTGCCTTTTTAGGTGGTACATTGATACTTTGTGTATCTTTTGGTCCTTTTCGATTGATCGAGTCTTTTCCAAGACTTCAGGCAGCTAATGTTTTTGCAAAAATGGAATTTCGGAATAGGACTTATATGCCTTGCACTTTTTACATTAACAATTGCGATATCCACTTTACCTTAGGGCCGATTCCATTAGCTTGCGACATAAACCTATCTCTCTGCTCAAAATGTTAGCTTGTCGATGGTAGAGCCTACCTTCCATGGGAGTCCTAGTTTAGAATCCCTTTGTATTCTGGTTCCCATGCTGCAAGTTTTCTGTTAGTCTCGAGAGTCCTGTTTAGTTCCCCCATGACTTTGCAATGAAGCCTCATATCTTCTTCTCAGTATTTTTCTATCCATTACATATGGGACTCCCTTGAACATATGCTACTACGTATGTCTCTTCAACATTTATTGTGTTCCTTGCTGGAATATAGAATAGGTTTCATTCTGCCTACACTATGCATTTATCCGTATCGTTCACATATTTTCCATACAATCCACCCCATTCGTCAGTGACACTACACCTCTCAAACTGCTTAAAGGTGTTGCTTACAGAAGGTAGAACTTACCCCTCCATGAGTTTCCTAGTTAGTACCTCATTGAAATTTTTGACACCTATGATGTAGTCTTCTTGTAGGCTTAGAAGACCTTTGTAGTCCCACCATGTATTTGTGTTGAAGCCTCATGAATTCCTTGAATCTCATTCTGGATAAATCACCAATGGGGCTTCCAAAATTTGTTAAGTTGTAATTGCATTACATATTAACCACTCACGCTTTTAGGCCTAATGTCAAATTCAAATTTATATTGTTGAACCATTTTCTTATGCATTCCTACTAGTCGCTATCCTTTCAAGTTATTCCTTTGTGACTCGACACCTTAACCCTAGAGGAAACATTCCCCGAGTGTCCTTATCCTGCACATGCTTCTTTGCATTGAGCATAGGTATGTTCCTTGTGCTTTGTAGTATTTATTTCCCGTGACAGTCATTTCCTTCACTACACTGTAACATTATTTTATTCTTTTTCAGGCTTTAATAATATGAAAAAGACAAAAAAAAGAGAGAGGGGGAAAGTGTCTGTTGTGAGGGAAATCCCCTTACACACTAGTAAATAGGGTTATCTTATGCATGCAGATATGAAAAAAATAAATCTACTTTCTACCTTCATCCCCAGACTTAAACCCCATTCCTTTTCAACAAATACATGGTTAGACCAACATACCCTGTTCTAGATGTTCGATGTCGATCCTTCTTCACGCATGATCGCTTGTTGGCAGCTATCCTCTCAAGATTGACCTGCGTACAAAACAAACAACAAACTACACATGCATTTTACCTAGAGACTAATGGGTTAGAGATTCAAACATACATTTACTGAACTATGAAGAACTCATATAGTGGGACTGGAAAAGCATTTCTTTATTATTAACTTTAATGAATCAACTTACAATGTCAAGACCGACCATTGCTCCACAAATCCTGATCCTAGGATCCTCTTCAAATGTCCTCCAACTTCTTTGCTTTGTATCTCTTCTTTCACAAGGATGGTAAAGGGTTGGGACAATGAGAATATGCAATTGGGTAGAGTTTCTTTACTCTATTTCTCCTCCTCCAAATGGGACCCCTAGCCTTTCTTTTATAGGCTAGAAGAAGCTAGGTATTTGGACGAACCCTCAGCCATGCATGACCGGGAGTTTCAGTTAACTCAACCAAAGCTGTGTGTTCCGTCGACAACTTTCCTTTTTTTTGTGCTTTTGTTGGTCCACGCGGGCTGTTTTAGGTCAGCTAGCGTGTACACGTGTAATGGAGTAGGGCACGTGGGGCCTTATAAAAGAGGTTTTTTAAAGAGTTGTTCAGAAATGCTTTGGCAAAGAAGGGATCTGAGATGGCCTGATGCCAGGTAAGCATGTATGGTTCAAATTAGGGTTATAACAGATGCCCCCTAATGTGTGAGGTCAGAAGAGCATCTGCTGGCCGAAATACATTACCAATCTTTACTGATGTGTCGAACAAGTGAGCCCAGTGACCAGGAACTAGGAGGCACCCTCTGTAAAATAACAAATGTCTCACCAAGGTGGGCATACCCATGCTCGGGATAAAATAGAATCATGGCTACTAATCAAATACACTGTATATCCATGTCAAATAACTATATAAAGTGTAGTCGTGAACAATACATAGCGGAGCTACATCTCGAAATAAAAAAGATATACATATAGAATATCCATCTTCTAGAAGCGGATACGGCCTGATGGTTGGAGATGAGATCTTCAGAGCTCGAGCAACAACTTCAAAATCTTCAAAAATCAAGGTAGGAGTGTAATATGAGTGTACGACTTCACTACCTAGAGGTCTTCGATGGCTCGTCGGTCATGGACTAGATAATCTTGATGATTAGACTGAAGGATTCAGTGATTTCGAACAAGGACTTGATTAGACATTCAAGATGGCCGGGTATGAGGGCAAGAGACAAATTGCAGAGGGGACGACTCAGGCTTGGTAGAAACTTCCCTTGGACAACAACACGACAAATGATGATACTTAGGCAACATGGCATTAATCATAAGTTTACAAAGCAGGAGGCAACACAAACTCTCCATATGTTTGGAATAATAACCAAAAAGAAGAGGACATAACTCTATGTAGAGAGAACAACCTCCTAAGGTCACACTACATCCCAAAGTTTGACGAACAAATGAACAGATGTGCTTTATCCAAGGGAGACTCATTATGCTGCCAATAAAGAAAATACTTTTCCCTTCCTCTTTTTGGGGTATATTTGTTTTTTTTTGTCTTTTTCAATAATTTTGGAAAAAGAATAAAGGAATGTTACGTTACAATGGAGGAATGAGTGTTGAAAACATACAAGATCAAGGCACAAGGACAAGACTGATGTTCAAAATAATGATACTCGGGAAAAATCCTCTGGGGGCCAAGGGTGTTAAAATGCAGAAGCAAACTGTTACAAGGCTGGCGTATAAGATATGCAAACGCGGTTAACAAAACACACAATGGTAACGTCCTTCGATGTAAGTTTAATGAGCCCAGATAAGGTAATCTTGGTGGTTTTTCATATTTAGAGAGTCTGAAAAATCATAAAAGGAGACTCCATTGGGGTACCTTTTTTGAAGATAGTCTAGTCGGTTTGAAAAAGGGGTAAACTAACACCGAAAAGACGTCTATTCAAAACCATTTTAATGAGTGTGATAAGGACAAGATCACTCGACCATTTTTTCATTTTTAAGGAGTCTGAAAAAAGATTAACTATGGACTCCGTCAGGAATGTTCTTCTGGACCAGTTTAACGAGTGTGAAAGAATAAGGTCACTCGACGATCTTTTCAATTTTAGGGAGTCTGAAAAGAGCTTAACTATGGACTCCGTGGGGGTTCCTTCTTCGTAAGTTTAGTCCCTCAGGCTTGAAAAAGGGATAAAATTATACCTGAGAGTACTCTTCTAGAGAAATGAAGTTCCATAGAGTATACCTTTGTTCGTACAGTTGACCTCCCGGACCGAAAAAGGGGTAAACTACCATCGGACAGATGTGACTTCAAATTTCAGTTTAACGAGTGTGAAAGGCCACAAGATTGCTCGACAATCTTTTCATGTTTAGAGGGTCTGAAAAGGGATTAAAAGAAGACCCGTAGAGGTTACTTTTCTCAGTTAATCCGGATGAGATCAAAAAGCATAAATGCAGTCTCGCCGGATGTTGCTATCAGATCTCAAAGTGAGCTTGAAAAACAACAAAGTTAGCTCATGATCGACTCTTTGTGGGTCGATGCCTGGCATCTCCTCGGGGGAGTAGTATGCTCCGACGAAAACATTGTCTATGACGCTAGGGGTTCTGGAGACATTGATAGCTATCGTTTCAACAATGGTTTCCATATTACCCTCAGCATAGATCTCATGTGTAGCTAAGGGATTAATAAGACAAGACCTATCTCCAGTCATAGTCAAGGTGAATTCTCCAGCCTCGATTCTGCTTAACTCTGGGAGGAAGTATGATTTGTGATGAAGATCATCCCAGGGTTTGTCCGGACTAGTCATTACTTCAATTACAACTTCATCAGAGGGAAAGACTAAGTCTAATGAATCCGTGTCAACAAGAGAATCCTGAGCCCAAATAGGCTCTAGAAGTGGATCAAACTCTTGTGCAGGAGTTGGATCAGTGTTGGCTGAAGTTTGCTAGACTAAAGAGTACGCTACTTCAGCTATGGACAAGGGCATGGACATGCTCAGGTGCCCTGTCCCATCCATCGTGACCGATGGGGAAGGAAGTATCCACGGATCGTCGAAGTAAGTCGTGCGGAATGACGAAACTTGAAAAATCTCAACCTTATGGTGATTGGATATAAACTTGATATCACCTTGAGGGGGCGGGTAATCAAAGGTACCCATCAAATATGGGCACAAACCAACCCCTATGTTGACTACACTTGGTTGAGGATTATCAATCATTGGGACCGTGGATGCCCCCAATGAAGGGTCAGGTCTAGAGAAAGACATTCGATCGATGGTCACTATCCGAACCTCATGTGGGAACAACAAGACCCAGAAAACTGTAGCAACCACAGCTTGCATGGCATAAGTCCAACTCCTTCCTAACAAGAGGTTATAGTCGAGGGGCGCATCGACTACCTCTACCTCGACATACACGGTCTTCCCTCCTAACTGGATGGGAAAAGAGGGAATGATGCCATGTGGTCGAAACAAATGACCGTCGAAAGTAGTGAGGAGAGTAGGTGATGGAGACAAAACGGGCTGGCCAATGGACTTCCAACATGCCAACGACATAATGCATGTTGAGGTGCCCTTATCAACCACCATGCAGATGATATTTTGAGTAAAATTTTTCATGGGATAAGCCACTACTATTTGAAACGCTACGTGGTAAGGTAGACGTGGTTTTAGGTTGGTTGTATCCAACATGATTGTACCCAGATTACAAGTCTCGGTGGATCCTAAAGCGGTTAACAAGGCTTTCCTCTGGGAAGGGAAATTTTGGAGGACCTCCAAAGCGGACATCACACAAGGGGTTTGTGATAGATATTCCACCACAAAATAGTTCTGGGTGACCCTTACATTTGGGTTGTGAGAAGATTTTTTGAACGCATCTTTGGGGATGTGTGTCATTGTTTCACCCAATGTCTTCTCAATCTATAGAGGAAGAGATGGGAGTTCGACTTCTTTTCCCTTCTCAGAAGTGCTTGGTTTACTATAGTCATGTGCTCTAGTCGATATGAAAGAATCACCCTTCACCATATATACATTCACGGATGCGGGGTTGTTCGCAGACGGAGAGGGTCCTTGGCTGCCCCCTTCCATGCTTGCAGAGGCTTGGGTTAGATTTTGCCCATGTTGGAATGGATTGGTTAACACCACAGGCTGTTGCTGTGTCACAAACTTTTGGGCTTCTACAAGCCGAGGACATAGATGGGTTGGGTGGTCTTCTGCGCACAAGTTGCATGGATACCTCGCCTTCTGTTTCTCAGTGTTGTCCCCAACAACATTATCGATAGGTTTTTTATCCCCCTTACCCTTCTTTCATTGTTTTTTCTTTCCTTTAGGTTGCTGGGTGGCCTTTGGGTTAGAAGATTGCACTGTGTGTACCTATGATGTTTTGGTAGGGGGAGCAACCAAAGTAGTAGTTTGGCTGGCCGCTGTGTGTTGTATAGATAACTGCTGCAATTGCTTCATCAATTGCTCAACGAGCTTTGTTTGTGCTGAACCAACAATACCATTGGCATGTGGTCCAACTCTCTGTCTAGTTTTCTCAAGTATTGAGCGTGGTGCATCTGGCAAGATGTTGTATAATAAACCAGACTGAGAATAGATGAGCTCAAATTGTTGAGCTCTCATGATGGTATCTTCTTCGGAGAATATTCCCGCCGTCGTGACGTCTTTGGATAAATGCGGGACCAAAGACTCAAGGAACCACTCAAGCAAGAATGTTGGTGGGACTGGCACCTTAATTAAACTCTTCCGATGTCTCCATTCTCGGATGTGATCAGAGATATGGTCCGCTGTTGTCTGTTCGAAATTGGCAAGCAACTCTATGCCAGCGTCGTATCTCACAGGTAACTGGAAATGGTTTAGGAAAGCCATCGCCAGTTCGCCGATGGAAGAGTATCTTGAGCGATCGAGCTCAATGTACCATTTCGTGACACTCCCAATCAGAGTACATTGAAACAATTGCAACTGTATGGAGTCATCTTTCAACGAGTTAGATGAGCACTAAATATGGAAGGTAGTCACATGATCTCCTGGATCTTCGTTAGGCTTGGATTTGAACTTTGGGATGTCCAAAGGCAACTTCGTCGGCATAGGAGGCCAACGTGAATCGTGACATATAAGGTCATTCAACAACCTTGTCAAATCTGGCAAGTGCAAAGTCTCCAGGAAGGATAGTTTGGGTTGTTGGCGGTAACCTAGGAAAAAGGGGCCTGGAGTTTGATTGGCACTAGGTTGCGAGGAAAATTTCGGCTGCTGGACCAGATTCTGGTAGAAACCATGGCCCTGGCCAACGTATGGATTTTGCGTATGTGGAGACATCACCGACTGATTTCCAAAATAGGACATAGATGGTTGGGCATGCATTACATTCGAAGGACTTTGGTAAGGGTTGCCCCATGTTGGTCCCGTGGGGATAGGTATAGTAGTTTGTTCAGGGTTCCATTGATTGTAGAAAGAATTACCCCAGATCGACATTCTGGACGAGGGAATGGATCCCTACCAAGAATTCCAAGGCCCTGATGTGGAAGAAGTTCCTAGGTTTTCCCCATGTGCAGGAATAGTACCCTGCATAGGAATAGGTTGTCCAAAAATGGGATTGCCCCCAGTCGGGAAGGCGGCTGACGAGAAGGTGTTGTTACCAAATGTTCTGATCAAAGAAAATGGTGTCAAACCTACTGGCATATTATTCGAAGGTGGTCCTTGACTCCCCGCTCCAAATAAACTATGGTGTGTAGGTTGCCTGACGGATTGCTGATGCAAGCCACCGAGCGAAGGGGACGAAGGAGGTATATGACCTCCTCCATAAGGGAAAGCGTTAAAAGGAGCAGGAGTGCCCCCCATGTGACCTTGCAGAGGAGCACTAGAGATCCCTGCCCCCAGACCTGAAGTCTGTAAAGTGGATTAGGAAAGTACAGGACTTGTACCCGAACTAGGCATCCCGTATGAGAACGGAGGGTCTGTCGCACTTGGTGTGAAAGGGGTTATGGTTGTCGCCAAAGATGGGATCGAACCACTGTGCGATGTAGAGGTAGTCGAGACCATAGTGGCTCGGACCTGAGACGGTGGGTTAGGAGGTGAAAACTCTCCTGTGGAGACAACCATAGTGGGAATTGAAGAATTCCCAGAAGGAGTAACAATATTTGTTTCCATTGCTGCGTGCAACACTGTCTGGCACTCGTAAGGATAAATCAGTACAATGGTAGGTGCTGAAAGATCAGTGGTAGAAGATTCAACCAGACCAAAATATTGCGCTCCAAGATCTAAGATGGTCGATTCCTCTGGATGTTGGTTGGGCACAATTTCTTGTGACCTGGTCGCTTCAAAAGACCCTTGTTGGTCTAGCTTTCGCCTTAGTGGTGGCGGGGGTGGCTCTAGTGTAACCGATGGTAGGCCAAGAAGCCTTCGTGACTGGCGGAGCTCATGATCCTCCACTGTGTGAGAGGATCAAAGACGCACTAGGGTAGTCTAACTGTTCAAAAACAACATGCACTAAAAAATTCCCTAGAAGATAAGACAGGCAAACACTAAATTAATTGGAAGAACAGTTACAACAACCAACACTAGAGAAACTTACCGGTGCAAGTGCAACTCGAAAATGGAAGCACCCTATGGGTATACTCTACAAAGCCTGGCCCGATGTCTGTCCTAGGTACCGCAGTATACCCTCGCAGTCACTTGTGTATGTCCCTAAAAAATATAGGCAACTAGGTTGCCAGCGCGCAAACAATCACCAGGCGGGTACAGTCGAAAGTTGGGTAGACCACAATGAGTAGGGTATCGAGCCTGAAACCTGTCAAGGGTATCAAAAGAAAGTGTTCTGGAAGATAACTGAGGACTTCAAATGGATTCGAGACCCACAAAGCCCCGTGGAAAATGAAATTGATGGAATCCAAAAACAAGCCCTCTATATGTGTTCTCCACTACGATTGGTCCAACTTTGGAGGGGTTATCTCTGCTACCTTTCCACACGTGACCTCGTGTTTATCCCCTGTGTTAGAGGGAGGTCCCAGATAAATTTCACGATACTAGACTTAGACACTCCCTAACTCAGACTCCAATGTTTGATTGTAATGGCCTTGAAGAGTTTCCTCTCCAACCTAATCCAAGGCCCTAATCCTGAACAAGTTGGTTAACCCTACAAACATAAAAGTCTAATAAATTTTAGATTTAGAAATAATTCTATGGCTTGTCTTATGTCAAGGGGTATGAAAGTGAAACTGATGATGTGTAAAAGAAGAAAGTAAAAATGAATAAAAAGTTGGAAACAAAAACTTTCACTTCATGCAAAATTTCAACAACTTTTCAATTTTTTTTTTTTTTAAAATTTTCTAAGATTTTGGACAGCAAACTCAAAAGGAATTTCACTTGACTATGAGCTACTTATGATCTAAGTAAACTGCAAAAAGACTTTTCCCTGGTTAATAATGCAGAATCACACTCTTCAACCAAACAAGAAAATGAAAGAGATTTTTTATTTATTTAAATGCTGATAAAGCAAAAAGCAAAAATACCAACAAGTAAAAAACAAAAAAAAACAATCCTGGCCTAAATCGCAGATAAAAAAGAATCACTTCAAGAAATCACACACTAGCAACTTAAAAAATGACTCTCACACTTGTCTAAAAAACCTAAAAAAATCTTTTTTATGACAACTTTTAAATGAGAAAAAGCAAGCTAAGGCTAAGATTAATCCTAAGCTACTGACTGCTAAGACAGAGATTCAAAAACCTGAGAGGTATAACTCTCATCAAGAGAAAGGATGACTTCCTTACCCTCAACAAAAACTATCCTGCACAAGCACGCTACTGATAATCCAACATCAAGCGTGTGAATGCGAGCTGTATAGAGCCAGAGGGCGTGTATATGCAGGTTGACCTTCTATAGGCCGCGTGTATCTATAAAACTCTGAAAAAAAAATAACAACAGACAATCCAACCAGGAAGAGACCACTGATATTGAGAACTAGGATCCCTTGAAGGCTTGGACACTCTCTTTAACAGAAAAAACAAACAATGTAAGGAAAAAATTCGTAAAACAAACCAATCCGAGACAAGACTGCAAACAACCAAGACTTAGAAAGAATTCCAGAAAATCCCTGAGAATGTCTGATTCTGACAGGGAAGAGGATGACTGCCTCAAAAATTTTCTGGACTCTACACGCTACTGCTACTTCTTCAGCTAGCATTTACACACGGGCTGTAAGAGAGTAGGGCGTCGGTACACGCGTGCAGACCTTATACAGGCCACATGTACCTCTGTGGGTCTCGAAAAAACATAGTCAAGCAAATAATAGAGAAAGATGGTATGGGAAACTAGACTCTCTGCTAGCTCAGACTTTGCAGAAACTAAAAAACAGGCAAGAAAACCAGTCTTTTAAAACTGCCCAAAAAATAAAATTCCAGGAACCCTAGAGACTTCCCTAGTATGGTCGCCAATTCTGTTGTGAGGGAAATCCCCTTACGGACTAGCAAATAGGGTTATCTTATGCATGTAGATATTACCAAAATAAATCTACTTTCTACCTTCATCCCCAGACTTAAACCCCATTCCTTTTCAGCAAATACATGGTTAGACCAACATACCTTGTTTCAGATGTTCGATGTCGATCCTTCTTCACGCTTGATCGCTTGTTGGTAGCTATCCTCTCAAGATTGACCCACGTACAAAACAAGCAACAAACTACACATGCATTTTACCTAGAGACTAATGGGTTAGAGATTCAAACACACATTTACTGAACTATGAAGAACTCATATAGTGGGACGGGAAAATAATTTCTTTATTATTAACTTTAATCAATCAACTTACAATGTCGAGACCGACCACTGCTCCGCGAATCCTGTTCCTGGGCTCCTCTTCAAATGTCCTCCAACTTATTTTCTTTGTATCTCTTCTTGCACAAGGATGGCTAAAGGGTTGGGACAATGGGAATATGCAATTGGGCAGAGTTTCTTTACTCTATTTCTCCTCCTCCAAATGGGACCCCTAGCCCTTCTTTTATAGGTTAGAAGAAGCTAGGTATTTGGATGAACCCTCGGCCATGCATGGCCAGGAGTTTCAGTTAACTCACCCAAATTTATGTGTTCCGTCGACAACTTTCCTTTTTTTCATGCTTTTGTCGGTCCATGCGGGCTGTTTTAGGTCAGCTAGCGTGTACACGTGTTCAGTAATGGAGTAGGGCATGTGGGGCCTTATAAAAGAGGTTTTTTAAAGAGTTGTTCAACAATGCTTTGGAAAATAAGGGATCTGAGATGGCCTGATGCCAGGTAAGCATGTATGGTGCAAATTAGGGTTATAACAATGTCTATCTCTTTTGTTGGCAACAGTCTCGTCGCCCTTGACCAAAGCACAATTTTGAGTCAGTGTCTTAATATTTTGTGGTTTAGTATGACTTTAGGAGACTTTTTATCATTTATGAGTATAATCTCCCCAGTTGGTTATTCTTCCAACCATATGGAGCATTTGTTGATGCCTCTTGTATCACAAATGTATCCCAATTTATAATCCATGTTGCCTTAATCACATAATCTGTTGTGCTTTTGTTCAAGGGAAGTTTAAGCCTGAGTCAGAAATTCTGTAGAAAGTCTTTGACCTTTCAATTTAGACTTCTCATGTCAGTCAAGTACATCTCATCATTACAAGTATCGTTGTATCTCACTCATGCTAGTATAGAAGTTCCTCACTATCTTCTTGCTGGCAGGTCTGCTCTTATCGACTCCAACACATTTCTCTGAGAGTATGACCTAGAGTATCACCCTAGGCCTATTTTCATTATTGATAGGTGACCTTGTGCTTAGTGGATGACAAACCATAATTGGTCGCTGACTGAGCGGTTTCCCTTGTGGTCGACGTCAACGACAATCATCACACATTGGGATGCATGCAATACCTTGGTTTCCATTTGACTCCATTGGTGGATTCCTCATCTTTGTTAGTAGTCTCCATTATTGGTTTCTATTCATAGAGTCTCTGTCATGTGCTATTCCATCTGGTGCATGTTAGAGTCATACCTCGGTGTGGTCCTTACAATTTGTTCATCCGAGTCCTTCCAAATCTTTGGCCTTCTACTACCCCTCGTGCTGGATGATGGAGGATTCCTTAATTCCTTCCTTCCAACATGCCTCTTCCTATCGACTTCAACACATCTTGCTCTGGGATATGGATCTGAAATTATTAGTGGTACCTTGGGGCTTGGACTCATTGGTGGAAGGTTCCCTTGTTATTGATATTTGGAATACATCAATGTCCCCTCCTCAATAGATTCTACCAGGTGTTCTACATCAACTCACTTATTCACAATTGTTATATTTTACCATGGTACCTTGACACCCATTATCATCATTTGTGGGTTGTATCGCATTTGTTAATGCTATACATCAATGAATGGTAATCAAACAATGTCTCACTATGTTCTACCCCAACACATATATTCACATGGTGTAGACTCGTACCATGGAAAATCGTTTTGAATACTTCGAGTGAAGTACGAGCATCACATATTTTGTACTCCTACTTGAAATATTGTACCACCCCTCAGACATTGGTACTTGCATAGGATCAGAGTGTTCGCTCCATTGAATCCATATATCCTCTAATTTTTATTTTGAGACATAAATCCACTGTATTCCTCATGGCCATGATTGCTACTTTATATATCACATAGATTCACTATGTATTGTTTGTGGCCATGGAAATCAATCATACTTTCATATATGCCATGGATCCACATTGTACTTGATCTGGTGACCATGCTTTTATCGCTTCTAAGAATGGGTATGCCTGACTTGGGAAGAGAATACTATTACTTGATATTTGTTGATGGTTTTTATTCTTGGATCAGTTGTTTGAGAAATTTCATTGGCTCTAATTCATTGCATCCTCGCCTCTTAGAATTATAATGTGTTTTGACCATCAGTTACCTTCTGAACTCACACATTAGGGGGCATCTGTTATACCACAATTTTCTACATCATTGCATTTGTGGGATGTATTAGTCCTTTTCCCTATCTTGCAAATATAAATCCCACCCTCCTACATCAGAATCATCTAAAAAAAAACAATTTTATTACCATCTATGGGTCATCAATGTGCAAACCGTGGATGTCCACACTTTGCTAGTGTGCAACTCGCGGATGCCCTAAAAAGCTATGAAAAATAAAATAATTCCATATTTTCGAGTGGGGTTTTCAGTTGGGATCATTCCTAACCTTTCCTGAGCTCATACACAATAGAATTCAATCTCCTCAACCCCATGAGGATGGTATAAAATCACCTTTTGGGGCATTGGGGTCCACCCTTGGAGTTTCATTTTCTTCTTCTAGGATATGTATTTGGGGACTTTGTTTGGGTTCGCTACATTTCTCAATTATCTTTGAGTTTTCGTACAATGGTAGCTCTAATTTTTGTGAGAATAATACTTTGGATAAACACAGTGAGAAATTCCTGAATTCAGAGTCACAAGAATAATTTCCTAACACAGGGAATTCTATAGACAAAGGTTCATTCATAATTTCTAAATCAGTGACATTATGTTTCAAATATTTTCCCCTAACGATATTGATCATGTTAGAATTCCCTTTTAGTGGTAACCATAAGTTGGACCAATCAGTGCTAAAGTAACCATGTAGTTTTTCAAACCAGTCCCAACTTAGCAACATTCTGTAATATTCTGGAATATCTACAATGATGATGTCAATGAATTAGTGGAAATTTGGGTTAGTGGCAATGTGAATCATAATATATTTCAGTTCTCTAATTACCTTAACTTATGTTCTATCTAGTTGGATAATGTGTCTGTCAATTTTGGTAGGGGTGGAATTCAACGTTTTACATACTTACAAAGGCATGAAATTTGAAGATGCCCCAGAAGCAACTAAATAGTTGTGTATATTTCTATTGTAAATTTCAAAGGTTAAAAAAATACCGGGAAAGATGACCGAGGTTTCCTATCAGTAGACACTATGATTACATTGGGCTTCCTGATTTCCCTAAGGGTGATTTTACCAGTGTTTGGATTTGAATTTGAATTTATCATAGACTGTTCATCCTCCTTCAATGCTTGCAATAATAGGTCCTTTTTTTGAGTAGTTTTGCATAAGTCCATCACAAAAATATTTTCTTTCATTTTTTTAAGACCCTCTACCACATTATACTCTAGCTTTGATGTTTCACGAGTCTATAATTTTGGGGCAGAGCTAAGTAGAGGGGTTGGTTGACACGAAGAAGTGGTCCTTTCATGTTTTTTGGGAGCTTGGGATATGATAGGTTGATTTTGTGTGATAGGTCCCTTGCTCCTCGTTTAAACTACCAATACTTCAGGTGGTTCTTCCTCTTTGGTGGGATCGTTAAGAGATGATGTATTATTGATATCCCACAACAACATGGTTGTTTTCTCAGGTCGCTCACTAAACTCATTTTCTATAACATTCGATGTTTGATCATTGGGTTTCTTAGTCAGGGTACAACCATTCAGGAAACAATTAGCTAAAAAATTCATGGAGTTCACCCATTGTGGGTAGTCTTTTTCTAAATGATTTTCTTGATGATAATTTCAAAAGTAATAGGAGACTACTTTACCTAAGTCGATGTTTAAGTTAGTTAGGGGTGGCTCAATGGCATTGTAAGATATTGGTTTTCTAAAGAAAGGTTTGTAAGGCCTAGGATTGGATGTGCCTTCCCTTTCATGTCTATGATCTCATTAGATAATTTCTTAACCATTATTTGGAGACTTTCCATATCTGCATTGTCCTTCTCAGAACTTTTCTCATCTTGTTTACCTAGTGGTCGTGTCAGCGAAAGTCCTCTTCTAGGTGGTTGTTAGGTTTCCTTCTTTGCTAAGGAGATATGACCATCTTTACAAACTTTCATCCGTAATTCAATAATTTTGGCCTCCTTAAAATTCTCAACTAGAGTAGGTTTAGCAACTCTTTTGATGAATATGGAGATAAAGGCTGGTAATGTGTTTGTGTAAACCTCAATTTGTAGCTCCTGAGCAAGTCTGGTGTCTGGTTGGAATTTATTAAGGATTGTTGTAAATCTATGATTAAAATATTTGACATTTTCCTCAAGTCCCATGGTGGCAGAAAAAAGTTCAGCCATCAAGGCTCTTGTAACTGTTTCTTCAGTGAATTTTTCTAGGAAATCTTTTTGGAATTTTGTCTATCTATTTATGGAACCAGCTAGGAGGTTAAAATACCATGTTGAGGATGAATTATTGAAAGTGTATGGGAAAAGTCTGCATACAACATATTCATGTTGTATGTTCATCAATATATTGCGAGTATGAATTTTTTGATATGGTCTTCAAGAAGTCTAGAGGTTTCCAGGTCAAACTTGGGAAGAAGCTTCTCTAGGTTCCTAGGTAAATTATGCAACTGCCCTGGTATGGCCAAAGCATCCCTGGCAAAAAATGGTTGTTGTTTTGTAGTCTTATCATTACCCTCAATGATGTTTTCATTCCACCCCCCACCATGTCATCTGCGTCTTATGAATTAGTACCTACTTGTTTATATTCAAAATTATCAGTTCAGAGTAGGTACTTGCTGGTGGGGTAACAACTGGAGTTTCAGGAATAAAACTGAGAGGTTGATCTATTTCATTCAAGGAAAAATCTACCAAGTCCTTAACTATGTGGAAAAAAGTGTGATCATGGGTGTCGAAAACTGGTCTGGGAGTTTTCTTCCTCCGAGGAAAAAAAGGAGCTAATGGAAATGCTTTGATCTGTTGAGCATAAGATCTAGTAATCCTCCTAAACACATTGATTTATTTGTGAGGAATCGTGTAGGGTATTTATGGGTGACGGTATGTGTCATACTAAGCGTGTGGTGAATCACTGTGTTGATAGGTTGGAATGGTATGTTCAATCAGATTGAGGAAAATGCTCGATGACATTTCCCAATTAGACCCACTCTCGTTTGGGATAGCGTTTCCGACCAACTTATGGTCTGGTTACCTTATTAACTACAATCTAATTAAGTATGAATCTGAGAACCGTAGGTTATCAGATGAATTAAAGGCTAAATATTCTAACTATCTATTCCTAAAACTAGAATGAAAGACTCAGGGTCTAAGATGAATGTTTAATATATCCTAAGCTAGTCTATCCTGATCAAGAGCAATCCAAAAGACGAACCTAATGAGAAATGATATTACTTGCATAGAATGAATTCATATGACAAGAAACATAGAATTCGACAAAGAAACTATTTGTAGCCAATATAAATTGATTAACAAATTAAGTCATTGAGTTGTTGTATTCGTGTAGGAAATAAATAACAATTGTAAGCAACAAAATACTAACCAGGAAAGAATTCAGAGATTATCATTTAAAAAAAAAAAAATAAAAAAAAAATGAATAGTCACAGTCATACACAAAAGCCATTTTCTTACAAAATTTCTTCAGTCCTTTAACCAAATAACAGTAAAAATACCAGTCTCTTCTCAAAAGAACCAAAAACCCTTTTTATTTAAAAATCATCCCATTTATAGAGCTCCTATGGGACTGTGATACATTTTTTTTTATCTTACTAATGGTTGGGATACTAAAGTGTTTCTCCAGTTTCCCTTTCCTGATTGAGACATGAACATGAGTACAATGATATGATTTACTCTGCAAAATTTCATTTAAAATTGCAATTCTTCAGGGGAGCCCTAACGATTTTGCCTTCTCGTCCATGAATGTCTTCCAACTCTTGAGGTCTTCGAGTATGGAATCTACTTGAAGTAACTGCATTCTTTCTAGATCAACCTCAGTCTTGCACATTGGAGTGATTATATTCATCCCGAAGCTCTGCTCAACACATTTCACAACATCTTCTGTTAGGGTGATGATTTTGGAAGGTTGGATCAATCTTTTTTCAATAACCTCCGCACCAATTTTTTCGATTTCTTTGATATATTTCTGAGCGAGTTTTCTCTTGGTTTCCATGTCCTCGATGATCATCTAGGATGATGAAGCTTTGTTGACATCCCTTAGGGGATCCATTCCAAGTAGCGAGAGAAGATTATTGGTTGATTTCTGTACGTCAGTGTTGGATGCAGTGACCTATTCCTGAGTCTTTAGAACATCTTCTACCATTGTCATACCTATCTCTAGAATTCAATGATCTCAGATTCTTTGCTCGTCTGAATATGTTAGAAGAGTTTCTAGAGACAGAACTATTTGCAGTGAATCTTGCCATTCTGTGATTCTGCTGCAATTTTCTAGGGACTTTTGATATTTTTCATGGGTAACTTTCACCTGTGAGTCAAACTTCGTATGTTCATATCTAATCACAAGAATTCTGTCGAGTGTGTCAAATTTTTTTTTTCTGCATGCTCTGAAGTTCTTCATTTTTCTCTAGGGATTTTGTTTTCACGATCTCAAGAGTTTTTGTTTGATTTTGGCGTTCGTGTATAATCTTTCTCAAGAGTTCGTTATCTATTTGTACCCTTTGGATTTTGGCTTCACCATTTTTATTGAAAGACCTTAATTCGTCCAACTTTTCTTTGAGCTTTGTCATATCTATATTTTGTGAGGTTTTAAGCTGCTGCATGTTTCTAGCATGGGCCTTTGGACCAATGAAATTGACTCGGTGAATTTAACCTGTAGACCTTCCTCCTGTGCTTATAATCGCTCTTTTATCTCTTCCTCATAGAATTGTTTCTGTTGTTGTATTTCTTTTATTTTCTCACTGGCCGCAGATTCTTTGATAGCTTCTAGGGTCATTTCCAGCTCTACAATTCGGGATTTTGCGGCATCTAGTGCTACGATGACCTCATGGACCGATACAATGTTTACACCTACAAAAGAACTGAGTGTCGAGGCTACTTGCAGAGCATTATCCTTTACATCGGGTCCAACTTTCCATTTGATGCTCCTCTCTGGTACATCCTGACTTGCTTCGACTTTTCCCCTTTTCCTTTTGGACATTCTCTTATCTATGGCTCGGGTCTTGTGGTTGTAGTAATAATGTCTGACCATGATCATTGCTCCTTCGAACCCAATCCCATCTGAAGTGAGCGATAAGTTTCATGGAATTAAATCTAGGGGGGTGCATTCTTTTATCGGGGTATTTATGGAGTTGTCCTCAGGGTCTAAATCAATGATAACATCAACACTTGCTAAACTGGCATCTCCTACTTCTATGTTGTCGACCTTATCCTTTTTACCCTTCTTCTAGGAATAAATGATTTTAGGGGCTAAATTTCGTAAATGGGCTAATTTTCCATGGTTTTTCCCGAAAAATGATTCGCCAATTTCCATTTTTTCTAAAAATGATTTGCCTAAATTCCATAGAATAAAACGGTTTTACCTTAAAAATCGCCAAAATTTGATAGAAACTATATAAATCCTTAGAATTTTGAATATTTTTACAAAACTATTTCCAAACATTTTACATTTTTCATATTAAGGATTGATAATAGTAGCCCATGTTTCTATATTTTAATATAAACTTCCAGCCTTAAAATCATCCTTGCTCCTAGGCTCCTCCTAGTGCGGTCGATGGTGGTTTACCTGTGTTTGTTGTTTCCTTTTTCCTCGTTCTAGCTTTCTACGAGGGAGGATATTTACCTCTGTTTTTCTCTAGCATGGCCTGCTTCTCTTCATCCTCTTTCTTATTCAACAGTTGGTACCTTTCCTTAGCTTCTTTATTTTTTCTCGTCATCTTGGCTTCCTTGTCTCTTTTCCATAGTTATTCTCCTCTCAACCTTTCTTTGTCCTGGTGGAGGAAGGCTTGAAATTGTTCTAGTCTTAGAGTTTTGTCTTGATCTTTGTCCTTCCTCAACTGTTGTTTGGCCACATCAGTGGTAAGTCTTTCCACTACTTCCTCAAAAATCAAATCCCCTCAGA
This sequence comes from Picea engelmannii, assembly GCA_009831015.1. Taxonomy (NCBI): domain Eukaryota; kingdom Viridiplantae; phylum Streptophyta; class Pinopsida; order Pinales; family Pinaceae; genus Picea; species Picea engelmannii. The sequence goes on along the minus strand of WSFP011310225.1, from coordinate 22,459 downwards.
AAACATCTTCTGCAAATTGGGCCTCATGCATGGTTTGTGGTGCCATCTTAACAAATTTTATGTGCTCATATACCACATTTCAGGGGTCATGGGATTTGGGTTCTCTGATGTAGTGGCATAGCTCCTTAATAATTTTAGCTTCCTTATCGACCTGATTCTTGTTCAACAGAGAGTATGATCCAATATGAACAGGGAAGATAGGCCAGTATATTTTGTTCTTTTTTGAAATATAGGCGGTGGCCCCCTTCTCTACAGTTTGGTATGCATCCTACTTGGCCAATAATTTATCGTGAACATATTTGGGTAACAAGTGAGGTTCTCCCATATCCCTGTAGATCTGGATGTATGTGTAATATTTCTTCATATACCAATATCCAATCTCTTTCAAACCCTTGAGATTCAGAGGAGAGATCCTATGTGGGAAGAGGCCGAAGATGGCCTTATGTAAGGGGGCCAAGAATTAATCACATATATCATAGAAAAAATTCTTTGAATTGACCTCCCACAGTCGAGAACAATAAGAATTAATTGGGCCCTTGTCAGGGGTCTGGGCCCAATTAAAGGTTGGGAAAGAATTGGATGCACATACAACATCTATCAGATAAGAGGACATGTAGAAGCTTGTATTTTTCATGCTTTTAGGATCCTAGATGCGATGCACAATGCTAAATGAAAGAATGGTTTCCCAATTGAAATCTTGGTCTTTCTAGGATACCCTGTAATCCATGGGAAACCACTCCATATTGAAATGGGTGTTGGTCTCCTCACCATATAGCCTGCAAATCATGGTATTTAGTACTCTATATGGGCTCTTGAGATAACGTGATGGGAAATGTATTTCGCCTTTATTCACCAACCACTCTTCATCATAGAACGAATCCTCCATTAGGGTCTCAAAGTATTCATGTTTGACTCCAAGCTGTTAGAGAAAAGACTCGTTCATGGATACAGTATAATAAGGAATTTGGTACCTTTCCCAAACATCTTCTATTTTAAGTGGGGGGATCAAGAGTCCTGAAGCATTAACTATCAACCCTGTATATTTTTGTAGATAGGAAAAACACCATTTAGCTTCATCATTGTAAGGAAACAACTCCAGATGCATGGCTACAGTATGTGTCCCACTCTTCTGAATATTTATGTATTTCTCAATATCTGGATCATTGGATGGGAATATTTCATTCTCAAACATGTATAGGATCTTGACATAGCTGAGGCAGTGCTCCATATCGTCATGGTTGTTGGTGTCAGAGATGTATGATTATGGAATCGGAGATAGAACAAGTGTTCCAAAGGTTTGGATTTTTCCTTTTCTGGTGATCATTATGGACATCTCATCACCTACGCAAACAAACAAAACTACAGTTAATAGAGTCATTTTAGGATTGAAATAATAAAACTAGGAAAATTAGTATCCTACTTTCTCAGAGGTCGAGAGTGGTAGTCAATCGAGTAGATATAATAGAGAATTGCAGATGCAAATTTCCTTTTTTCTTTATGAGCAAGTGAGAAAGAACATGAGTCTTGGTGCTTTTAAAATATTCCATCGATTCCCTAAAAAAAAAATGTAATCAATGAAAGGTGCGAGACAACTTGGAATAGGTCAAGGGAGTACGCAGAGAGTAAATGCGTTCATGGGCGATTGGCGGTTATAACTGTTAGAGCGTGGGAGAATTCAAAAAATTGGGGGGAGCCACGAATTTATCATTGTTGACAGTTGGTGGGAGCAAGAGGTGTGGATATAGGTGAGAAATAACCTATGACAACTATACTTACTTGATTAACTGATTAAACGTGATTATAGGGACTAAGTTTTACCAAACATTCCTTTTAACGTTCAATTAGATGACCGTTGTGTGTTAATACTTTCTTCATCAATGTTGAAAAGATGTCGAGGTAGCCATGGGGGACCCATTACTTAGACAAGTGTGAGATATACAATGGAGGATTGATTGATGAAGACTTGGTTCATATGATCCGTAGGATGATAAACATGACAACTAGATAGAAAAAATCGATGTCGTCATTGATAGGTAGTGTAGTACATGAGAGTGTCCAAAGAAAAATCCGACGATGAAAACCATTCTCCAAAGAAAATTATCCACTGTTACCTTGCCACATGTAAGGAAAATAAAGCTTATGCAATGGTTGATATGAAGGGCCCGTGAGGAAGGTAATTTCCAAGGTGTACTTTAGAGAAAGGGCCATGCAATCAGTTGAGTTGTGACTAGGAGAGAGAAGGGATTTTTGTCGTCGATAAAACAAATAGGAGCATGAGGATGATAGTGTGTTGCTAACTTCCGATGATGATATTATGAGGCATCGTCATTGGTGAAATATGAAGGCGTGCAAGATGATAGTAATGTGAGAAGTAGGTAGGGGAGACCTAAATTTACTATTTTAAGTTCTGAGCATGCAGATGAAGGTTAAGAGAAAGATACCTCATTAAAGAAAAGAAAACTGTGCATTCCCACACTAAGACTAAAACAATTTAAGTGGGGAATGGGTTGTTTTTCCATCACAACAAATGGTGACTTATTGGGAATAACTAGTTATCTCTAAGATCGAAAGAGAAGTATTGAGACCTCATCAATTGTGTTGTTACCTTTAGATAGTTCATACAGTTTACAGGTTGATGACCCCACATTTAATTAGCCTTAAAAGTTAGAGGAAAATCCAATCGTTGATGATCTTCTATTTTTCTCTAGTGAGTGTTTTATTCTGTGTTCTGCACATGCATTATGGGTAGAGTAGAGTGAAGGGAATAATGGGGTAACACCACTGGATGTATGTAGAAGATATAAAATTTTAGAACAATTCAAAAAACTTGCATGGAGCACATGCATTTCTTTAGAGTGGTCACACATAATAAAGATGACTGATATGAACTATCGAAAGGTGTGGAATTTATAGGTCTGAGGCTTTCTCTTGGCCTAAGTGAACCAACTCCTATTTTATGTGTCACCATATCTTATGAAGAAATGTTGAGTTATAGGTATTTTGATTATTGCTGAGTGAGAGGTTCCCAAAGAGAAAAGTGGTTACAGGGTTTGAACCATTTAGGGTTGTGATTATGGGGAAAGGCCTGGTATGGGGTGGTGAGCTGCTAATTATTGTATATAAACAAGAGAGAAAAGAAAGGAACACTAAAGCAAACAATTCGGGGAAAAGCAAGCTGGGGAAGATAAAATATGATTGGGTTGAAAATAACAAGGACTAGGAAAGGAAAACTAAATGAACTCCTACTATGTACAATACTACAATCACCATGGGTGATTAGGAGAAGTATTTTTTAGGATTTGGCCATTGACAGGGAGCTCCTCCTCCTCTCCCTATAACGTCTTAAGTATGAAAATCCTAGGACCTATTTTCTGGTGGATCAAAAAAGGTCCCAACTTGAGCCTTCTGAAATTTGGTGTGTTTTCCTTTTAGTTTGTTTCTTTATCCCATTTGAGTACAAGCTCTCCTTCGTAAAAATATTTATTACCTACAGTTGATTTGTTAAACCATTTTTTGATTACTTTGTGATGGTGAGTTAAGTTTGTTTTATATTTCTCCCTTTATTCTTCCATTTTAATAGCATATTTAACCTCTCATGCATCATTGGGAAAGCGTCATTGTTATCACTGAAAAATCATCCGTAGAATTGCACACGATGGTTGAACAAAAACATCAATCCAAACAACAATTAGTCCACTCGCAACACCAAAATACATCAAAAGGCAAAAAACTATATACTTGGGTCAAAAATCAAAGTGCACAAATTCACCAAAGGAAGCACATGCACAGTGTGCATAATGCGCAGGGTAACATAGGCCTCAACGCACACTGTGCATAAGATGCATGATTGTCTACGAGAAAATATATGCACTTATATGAATGACACATTTATGGATCTTGTCGACCCCTCAACCACTTCTAGTCCGACCCCCAACACGATTTGACACTCATATCTGAGCGAAATCTATCTTGGAGGCTGGTTAAGGGCTAGGAAGTGCCCTAAAAGGCCCCTTGTTCACACTATGAACCAAATATTTCTTGCCATGAATGGATGCTATAAATATGTGCCATGGGTGTGCTAAGAAAATAAGAACTTCAAGGTATTTTTATGCTGCAATAATTCTTCTTTGAGAATCATCTTTTCTCTTTGAATCATTCAAGCACCATTGCAATAGGCCAATCCACTCACCTCTTGAGGGAATTGACATTGTATTTCTTCATCATTATCATTTCTTCCATTGTATTAAGATAAGAGCTCTCTATTAGGGAACTCAAGAGCCCTCCCAAGGAGGAAGAGGGGACTCATAAGTCCCTTCCTTTCTCTATGGTGTTTAGCCTATCAATATATTGATCCATTGGTAGCTATATGTTGGTCATTTTTTTTTATTTTCATGGTTCTAGTTCTTCAAGATTCTCTAACATTTATTTCTTAGTTGTTTTTAGTTGTATTTATTTGTTTTCAATTGTAATTGATTAATCTAATCAAATCACAAACTTATGTCTTGTTTAGCTAGCTTAACTAAGCATGCAAGTGTTGTGTTTTTGCTCACTCAAGTGACAAAACCAACACAACATATTGGAAACCATAATGGGGATCGATATCAAATTCCTCCCTATTTAAGTCTTGAGAGCACTTATTTTTTGTTGTTTTGACATGCAACTACCAAAACCAGCCTAGCCCAACTTGCCAACGTCAAAATTCAGAGCCAAAGAAGGAGTATTTCACTTGGAAATTTCTTCCCCGATGCGGGATAGGAAGTGCATGACTTTCAAGGCCCACAAATGCGCATTGTGCACACGAGAGTCTTCTTTCCTCTGCACCCTCTGCACACCTGTCAGAACTGTAGCCCGCACATAAGTTCAGTTTTCTCAAATTGTAACGGTTTTTATGAATGATTTGAGGGCCCCTAGCCTTCAGATTTTTATTTTCCTGCACTTTGTAAGGAAACTACATTTCACTTAGAGTCCTTTCTCACAAGAAAGGTTAGCTAACATAAGCACATAGGGGTAAAAAGAATCACTATTCTTCTCTTTTTCTTTGTTGCCACATGGATGGCTCATTTGGATTTTAAAATTTTGAGTTGAAGTTATTGCTTTTCATACACGATCACTTAATTTTGGAATATAAATCAATTTTAACCCTCAAGTATGCTCTTCCCCCGCACCCTAGTGTGATCTCGGGAATCAGAAAAGGTGGTTAAAAGGACATTTCATCTCCCTTAAACAAATCAACGAGAGGACAAAGCCACCCTAGGGTTCCTCTTAGTTTTGGAAATCATCTTAAAATCTTTGTAAGGGCCCATACATGCCCACATGTTTAAAATCTTAGGATAGTTTCTAAAATGATTTCTTAGTTTAGAAAACACTCTAGGAAAGTTAAAAGATCAAAGTAACGGGCCCATACATGCTCACATGTCTGCAATTCTAGGATAGGTGCAAAAGATTTCTTAGTATAGACAACATTCTAGGGAATTTAAAGGATTTGTAAGGACCCATATGTCCACATTGCTAGTTCTTTAGGGATTTAAATGTTCCACAAGGTTGTACCAAAGACACATAGTAATATAGGTAAGAATATTTGTAAGGACCACATGAAGTCCACATGTTGCAAACTCACACTTAACTTATTCAAATATTTGCACACTTTTCACTTTCTTGCACACAAATCCACTCTTCACACACATAATTTCTATTAGAGTAGTAGAGGTCGAAGTAGGTTTTCTTCAAAGGAATTTTGAAAGATCTAACTACTTATTTGGAAATTATCCACACCAATTAATTCAAACGAGGTTGGTCCATGACCCCAATCTCTCAGCCCACCACACCTAAAAAGTTTCTAAGAACGCACTAAATTTTCCTCCACAGGAGGTGCCAAAATAAATGTTTTAGTCTAGGCAGGATCTCAGGAGTAGGCATCCAAATAACCCCCTGTTATCAGGTTCTCACATTTTGAAACAATAGAAGTTGAGAATAGGGATCTTTCAAATCCTTGAAGTCAAGTGTTCCTATACCATAAGGCAGGGAGATACCCATGAAGGGTCAAAGGCCAAGGTCCAGTTGTTCTATGCATCCCTCCTTGAGTCACCCAACTCTTATGAGGGCATCCAGCCCGTGATCCATTTCTAAGGCCGAAAATCTAAATGTCACACTTTGACCGAGGTACTTAGTGGCCAAACATAGGATATCCACCTAGGTGGAAGTTGTGGGCTGCCATCACACCTTGATTAGATTTTGTGTGGCTATAGGGAAATATCACCAGCTCTTTCGGGATATGCACCCTCTACCCCTCATTATAACTGATTACTTCAACCTTCACTAGTTCCTCTTTCGATGGCTTCAGATCCCACTATTGAGTTCTATTGGAAGGCCCAATGCTGAATTGAGAGGAAGGACGATAAGTCTTTTAGGACACGAGTATTTTTTTTTATTGCCCCCCCACACGGACAAAATCCACCTATCCACATGCTCGTTTATTTTATAGTTGATTTATGTATGATGTTCATTTGATTACATGAAATTGTGAGTTATACTATCTTGTGAAGGTAAAAAATATACAAATCTCTTGTTCATTTATTTATCTCTTGTCACCATTTTCACACATTCACTTGGCTAGTCGAAAACCATAGGGGAACCACATAATCCCTGTAGTTCTAGACACTTGCAAAATCTCCCTCATATTCTAGGAGGAGTCTCTAGTCTTGCCAACTCACAGACTCAACCATCTCACACCCCCATGCGTGCCACTATTTTGGGATTAGATTTAGTTGGTTCCACTTTGCTTGGGTCAAATACCCAAGGTCATCCATCTATTAGTTCTCCTTCACAAGGAAGCAGGGGTCAAACTTCTTCCCAAGGGGGAATTACAAACCCACCAAATCCCTCTCAAGGGATAGGTCCACTACCTAGTCACACAATGGCCGGAACGAATCCTCTGCCAAATCTCCCTATGACATACTTGGCATCCCTCAACATTACTAATTTAACCAAACTCACGAATTATCCCATTTTGCATGACCCCACTTGGCCCAATATGCCTACAAAATTGCCTTCAGATATTCCAAAGTTTGAAGGAAAACCAGGGGAAGATCCCACCAACCATGTTATGACCTTTCACTTATGGTTCTCATCAAACAACATCATGGATGATTTCATACGCTTAAGGTTATTTCAAAGAAATCTCACTGGTTCATCAACCAAATGATATGTATATGAAAAATCAGGGTCCCATGTGACCTTTGAATCATTGGCCAAGGCCTTTTTGTCCCTTTTTCAACTACCAGTTCATCATGATACTGGCTTAGAAATCCTCTTCGAGTTCAAGAAAAACACTGCTATCCATATCTCCAAACACATCCATGAATGGCGTTGGTGACGTAGTTTGTGTAAAGTAAAACCACCAAAGAACAACACCTTGATTGGTTTCTTAAATCACCCGTCTTTGTTATTTCCAAGGATGTAGCATCCACTTTTCCTCAGTTAGAAGAGGAAGCCATCAGCAAGGCCCAACAATTTTACCTCATCTATTCTCAATCAGGTTACTTGTACATAGTATTTCTTGATGCACCCAGAACCATAGCATTTGGCCAGGACAAACCTGGGATGTCCCACACCGCGGATGGGTTGATTGGTTATATGACCCATATCAACCCTTACATCCACCCATCACCCACCTATGGTGCACATCAATGTATTCAACCATATGGAGGGACGCCTTATTAACCTCCTCCCACTCACCAACAATAATATCATGTTTCTCCCCCTCCACCATTGGATGGACCCCCACTGATACCCATGATGCATCTGGTCTCTCAAACAAGTACGAGTTCCCCCTCAACCCCCACATATAACCTTAGCAGTAGTGGAAGTTCTTCCACTTCCTACACACCATATGGATCATCTCCTAAAAAAATCCATATTTTCCATTTCCTGGTCCTCCCTAGCTAGTTGCTCCTCCACCAGGACAACCACATGCTGACGTTAAATTTATTCAACCCTCTCCCATTCAACAAGTTCAGAGATTTGAACAATTGAATACGGAAAATCCATCCCATCAACTGAATAATTCCAAGAAGAAAGGAAAAAATTGAAACAATAACAACCCGGGCCCAAGAGGAAATAACCCCCAACAAAATCGTCCTGCTGGGGGAAATGAGAATCAAGGAAACCAAAACCCCCAAGGGGGAAACAATAACAATCAACCATGACAAGGGAAGAACAATAACCTCATAACTAACTTCCCTTGTGCTCTATGTGGTGAGTATGGACATTATACAGACCATTGCCCCCAAATTGTTGACTTCAAATGGATGAAAGAGTCCATGAACACTCAATGCCCTCCAACATCTCCCGCCCCTCAGCAGGCCCCACAAAATTATTTTCAACCGCCACCTCCAACCATTTTTCAAAACCCTATTCCACACCAATATGTGATGGATACCCAATAGGAGATAATCCCATCCCCACAACAAATGGGGCAGTATCAAAACCCAGGTCCCAATCAACCTGGAAATCCGACCGATCACAATATCCTCCTTACTAGCGAAGAAGATATTCTTCTGCAAACACGCGGTCGTCAATACAATGTTCCCACTGAATCTACCCCAAACACCTCAAAAGAAGCTCCAATTATTTCAGGACAACCTCTGATGATTCCATGCCCTAACACTGAACAAAACCCTCGTATACCCCGTATGTCGTTACGACAAAATGTACATAACCCTCATGCTAGGGCAGCCCATAATTACAGTCTGGTCGATGAATTAGCACAGTTTCCTGCAACCATGTCTGTATTGGAGGTCCTCCAAACCTATCCATCTTAGTGGAAATCCTTGCTTTCTGCCTTGGGGGTAGTCGACCCAGCTGATACTCGACTCATCACCTTTGATATAGATAACAAAGAACCAATTCTCCCCGCCCTGGTAGCTTTTCATATACCAGTTAAGATCTGGAACATCACAGTTCATTGGTGTGTCATATATGAAGGTGCATCCACATGCATCATGTCCAAAGTAGTATGGAAAAAACTCCTCACCTGAGCTAGTACCGTCTGCCATCACTTTGAGAGATTATGACGGTCGCACATCATCCTTTGAAGGGATCTTCCAAAATGTCCCTATAGAACTTGGGGGGAAAACCATCTTGATTGACATTGAATTTATCGACACCCCACTTGATTACTATATCTTGTTAGGATGTAGCTACATGTATGCTATGAAGGCGGTAGGCTCTTCTATGTTTCGAACGATGATGTTTCCCCACAACGGAAAAATCATCACCATCGACCAACTTACACATTACGAGCCTAATCATTCCACCAACATTGATAAGATTCTCCCCCTTGTCCACACTAGATCAGATGTTTTTTTAGTCGTTGACATGGGTCCTGGAATATTCAAGAACCCATCCTTGTTGGTGGCATATCATGGAGAACCACCTCTCCTACACCCTTCTATTTCATCACAAGTCTGTGTAGTGTCTTCTAATGGAACATATATTAGAGACAATACTTCTCTCATAGAGGCCCCTCCCCATATACACATTCCACGAGTCGAAGAACTATTACCTCAAGAGTTCCCTGAGAACCCCACTGCACCACTTGTCCCAGATCCCCCCCCTCAAAGGGAAAATCCTAGTTTGGGAGACAATCCCCCAAGACATTACTCAAATTCCCTTTTTCTACCCCCCACCTGTAGTCCAAGCATTCCAAGTAGCCGCTACTCTCACCCTTCCCAACATGGTTCTTGCCATACTTATATGGTATCTCCATCCACCCACTATGGTTCCTACACCATCTCTCCCCTCTCAAGCATAGGGATGCCTGATGTAGATCCCCGTACAGGATCCTGCCACACCACCCCCACCCCCAACTAGCAGCAACACCACCACCACTGGGGGCAGACGAAGGAAGAACGAGCCCATAGCTCCAATTCCTCCTCGAGATCAACCTCCTTGCACACTATGCGACGGAGAAGGACACCCCACTAACAAATTTCCTACTCTTCCTGAGTTACACAATCTTATCCATATCCCCAAAGAAACTACATTACTTGCCACTCCACCAAGTACATCCACTACTACTACAAAGTCCTCAAACACACGCAATAAAGGGTTACAAATGAAATTTGCTTGTGCCATATGAAAAAAATATGGCCATTACACTCATCATTTCCCCGCTCTACCTCAATTTCACCAGACATTAGCCACAATACGCCACACATCTCGTCCAGAGCCCTCTTAGTCACTCCCCACCGAGGATCACATCACTGACATTCATTATATTTCATCATCAGTCCCCAAGTGAACGAGGCACCATCCACAATATCATGACATTTTGTTTATGTCCAGTGGGCCATCACACCTCATACATGATATCTATTCTACGTCCTCACCCCTTGAGGAAAATAACACTTTCCCATTGACAGTTCCCCCTGCCACCTCCCAGGATCCCCTATATTTTCGCATTTTCCACTGCCACGAGAATATCTTGGAGGAAATGACTACCCCTGATTTCCCATGGAATGTGCTCCATCATCGAGAACTTTTTATTTCACAAGAGGCCTTTCACCCTCCTATCCAAGCCTCCATGTGCGCAATCAAAACCAAGGATTTTATTCCTTCGAGGCATATTGACTGGTTCAAAAACCCTATCCCTACCCCTGATTCTTTTGAAGAAGGCAACATGGCCAATATCTCCCCCACCATCAAAATTGGCATTTCCATTAAACCTGTCATCATAGAAAAAATCACCATTAGCGCCGCATGGTCCCCTGAAGAAATCATTGCTTACAAAGATCTCTTTCGAGAATATCGGGATATTTTTTCCTGGTCATCTACGAAGATTCCTGGCCTCGATCCTTCTATATTCGAACATCAAATCAACACCTGGCCGGATATCGCTCCAGTTCATCAAAAGCAATGCCCCCTCTACCCATCCAAATCTATGGCTATCAAAGCCGAAGTTGACAAGTTACACGCTGCTGGTTTCATTTACCCCATTGCGTACACTTCGTGGGTCTCCAACCCCATCCCTATTAACAAAAAATAAGGAACTATTCGTGTCTTCACAGAATTTCATGATCTCAACCATGCTTGTCCCAGAGACAACTTCCCTACCCCTTTCATCGACCAAATCATTGATGATTGTGTTGACCATGGGGAAATTTCCTTTATGGACTAGTTCTCCATCTATAATCAATTTCAAATCCACCCCACAGATCAGTAAAAAACCACTTTTACAACCCCATGGGGTACCTTTTATTATCACATCATGCCTTTCGGACTAAAAAATGTTGGTGCTAAGTTTCAACAGGCTATGTTTTTCATGATCTTTCTCACATCATCCTCGCGTATTTGGACGACCTCACCGCTTGATCCAAAAAGCGAACCCAACATTTAGACGACTTACGCATCATCTTCCAACGATGTTGCAAATACACTATCTGCTTGAACCCCCTCAAGTGCATATTTTGCATCACCACTGACCACCTCCTTGGGTTCAGTGTCTCCCAACACGACATCACTATGGACCCCCTCAAGGTCCAAGCCATCACATAAATCCCACCACCTAGGAATTTACGACAACTACATAGCTTGCAAGGCAAAGCCAACTTCTTACGTTGCTTTGTCCCAGACTACGCCACTCGCAGACATGGTTTTCTCCTTCTATTGTGACATGATATCCCATTTCGATGGGATGAACATGCTCAAACAACTTTTGATGATTTAAAATCTGCCCTATCTAATGCCCCTCTGATTAGTCCCCCAGACTATGATCGCAATTACATCCTCTACTTGTCAACCTCTGTTGTCTTAGTAGTAGGAGTCCTCATCCAATTAAGGGATGATGGGAGTGAACATGTCATTTACTACATTAGTAAAAACCTTTCAGGTCCAAACTTGAAGTATAATAATGATGAGAAACTCACATTATCAGTTGTCCCCGCAGTCCAAAAACTGCGACATTATATTGTGCTTCGAACTACCAAGGTCGTAGCATATTCCAACCCCATGCAATACTTGCTTAGTCGATGACAAATTAATGGAAAATTTTCCCGATGGATCGTTATCCTCTGAGAATACGATCTAGAGTTCTCTACTCCCAAAATCAAGAAATCTCTCATCCTCGCCGAACTCATTACAACTTTTCCCTTAGACACTAAATCTTACCCCATCAATGAGTATTTCCCTGATGAGCACCTCTTAGGTTTCTCTTTGTACACATTTGTAGAGTTTTTAGTCTTCTTTACTACCATCACTCCTCATGTTTGATTTATCACCCGCGTTATTAGGAAATGCATCATCTATCAACCTACCACATCGGTTATGCTGACGGTGCTAGTCGCTGGACCCAAAATCTCGCTTTGGTCGTTTGGGCCATCTATACCCCCTCACATATCCTACTCCATTCCAGTGGCATATTTTTGGGCTCGACCACCAATGACCAAGTCGAATATGATGCCATCATCAGTCTCCTCGTCGAGGCCAGTCACCGCCACATTCGTCACCTTAGCGTTCTAGTATATTCCCATCTTGTCGTCCTGCAGCTCAACAACATATATCATGTTCACGATCCCTTCCTCTTTCGCAAATACCTACAAGTTGGAATCCTATCTCACAACTTTGATTCCATCACATTTACACATATTCCAAGACACCTCAATCAAGTAGAAAATCACATGGCTAACCTAGTATTAGATTGACATTTATCACATTAAACAACATCATATACATCGCATCATACATCTATCAAAACACATAACCATAGACATCATACATCATAAAAACATAAAGCATAAAGACATGAATGATCCAAAATAAATCCATCATATATATATCATGAAGGTCCCCAATGTTTTACAAAAAATATACATATACATTATCTTGTAGGCTCATGAGTCCCCTCCCTCCTATGAGTACAAAAATGGGTATCCAATACCCTATACCAAATTGGGCCCAAAAACTGATATACATACAAAATCAACACTCAAGGTTCCCCTAGAGCTCCCCCCTAGGTCCTTTGTCAGGTGGAGGCACCCCACCAGCTCGGGGCCCTCCGGCTCCAAGAGGCAGCTGACCAATCATCTCTGCCCCCGCCACTACTGCTCGATGGATCAAAGTCTGCCACTTTGTTGGTACCCCCACACACCGGTCGAGGACCTCCTCATCCTGGATGTGGGACCATATGACCTTAGACACACCTTGCAAGACCCGCTCAAACCATCTGCACAGATCTTTTAACATGGCCGCAACATCCCCCTGTGGCTCCCTAGCTGGTTTAGCACCAACGTCATATCGCCGACGCCTCTGTCTGACCCTCGGTTTTGCAGGCTCTTGTCACGTCGGCTCCCATCGATATGACTCCCTGATGACCTCTGCCTCTCATCCTCGGGGTCCAACATCTGCAAAAAAACACCATAGATAGTATCAACATCCATATACATATATGATAAATGATATCTATCAAAATCACAAAACATAAACAACATACAAAACATACCTCTCTGGTCTCAATCCTCCCCAGGAGGTAACACCATATCTCGGTCCTGTATGTAGTCCATAATCGCATACAGATATCTCAGGATAACCTGTGGCATCTATCACCACACTTGCACCAGCATGGTTGTGAAATAGTGGCAAACCTTCCCACCTCCATGTTGGGCCAACACGTGGGTCCATCGCATCAGTCACGACTCTCGTCACCCCACTGGCTCTAGTAGAATCCTCGGGTGCAACAGAGACACCCTCTCCAAGAACCAGGCCACCAGAACTGACCCGAAAGAAAAGTCACTAGATTCATCTCACCGACACCGGTTCAACTGGGACAAAATATTGGTGTGCATCAACACACCCCATGCAAACAGGTCCCCATCTAGAACCTACTCCACCACCCTCAAATGACCACCAGTGATCTGCTGACTACCCAAGGATCCATAGATCCTCACCACCATCGCTACGATGCACTCCATAAAGAGGTCATCGATGGCCTCGATACAAACAACCCAACCTGACATAGGGTTTGAACCCGTACAGTGTCACGCCGCCATGGTCTCCACCGGATCCTCCCCGGGTAGATGGGGATCGACAACTAGGGCCATCCCACGAAATGGGAGCCCCATTAGAAAGTATACATCCTCTGTAGTAGAGAATTTCAGCTACTCCCCCCTCACATTAAAGCATTTCATATCAGCGCTCCAAATCCTAACTATAAACTGTAGCAGTTACTTTGTTGGCATAGGGGAAGACCCAAGGTTCAATGCTTCAACAATGCACCAAAAAAACCCTAACTACCAGCCCTTTTGGAAACACCTGCGAAGCAGATGAAGTCTCACCCGAGGTAGAGGCAGGGGGGGTTGTAGGACTTAGATGTATGCAACCTAGATGGGACACAGATCTGTGATTATAATACCTGAACAAAGCACTTAACAGTTAACATTCATTAGCATTTAACCCTTATTTACATCGCAGATTCAAACCCTAATTATAGAACATCATAGTATTCAACAATATCTAACACTTCCAAGCACTTAGCACATAGAAAAAGATCAGATTTATCATTCATTCACATCACTAGGCACTAAGCTACTATATCAGATGCATTTAACATACATAAAGATAACAACATTAAGCATAAATCACATCAATCACACAAGGGAACCATAACACAGGATATACGTGGTTCACCCCAGTGTGGGGCTACGTCCACCAACTCGTCTTCTTCTTTATTATCTTCTATTAATATTCTTACATGCATAGCGCCCAAAACCCCCACTCCGCATAGGACAGGATATATGTGCGTACCTCGCCAGATCCTCCTTCCCCGAACTAGGTTTAAGCACAAATCCTTCTTACAATAGGAACAGAAGCTTCTTACAATCACTTTCACTTAGCTGTGCAAGTTCTTAGCACACAATATGCACAAAGCCTCTAGCTTCGCACTAAGCCGGTTCCACTAGGTCTCTCTCACTTACATCGCCTAGCTTCCTATTTATACATTACAAAAGGGCCTAAACATGGGTAAACCCATGGGCCGACATCCCATACCCATTACATAAACCGTAAACCCAAAAATTCCCAAAGAAGTGGCCGAGATCCCACGATCTTTGCTTCACCTTGCGCTTTGCCTTCAACCAGCCTGTCGAAGTCCCAAAATCGGTCAAACATGACCCAAGTTCTCCAAAAATTGGTCAAGAGCCAACATGCCCCTAACACTCACCCGTGACTCATCCCAAGTCACTCTGATTTGGGTAACTCTGCCTCAAAGGCCTCGATCTTAGCTTGATCTTCTTCGACCTGCTGCTTAGCCAGAGCCTCCTGGTCGGAGAACTCCTAAATGACCTTCTCGGTGATAGGTCCTTCCAATCGCTGTTCAACTGAGGTGACTACTTGTTCTAGCTATGTACCTTGTCATTCAATCTCCTCAAAAAGTGTGCATGCTTCATCCTGCACTGGATGGAGTCTTTGGGTTACTTCCATGACCTTGTTCTGAATGGCATGGGCCTGTTGTTGAACCATGAGCTGTTCCTGGGATCTTTTCATCCTCTCGATCAGTGATAGTAGCTTCAACTATGCTTGCACTGCTGCTGCTTGCTGTTTTGCCTCCTGGAGATGTGACTCCAGTGTCCTGAGCTCAGGGTCCTCTACAAGACACTCGTAGGTCTGTGCACTTCAACTACTGAGATGTTTTCATTCCAAGGATAATGCTTTGATTCTCTAAACTACGCTCCTCACAGTTTCTTCTCTTAGATCTCACACTTCCTGCAGAGTGCTTGGAATTGTCTGTAATTCCAATTCTTATATTCTCTGTTGGAGTTGCTGAATGGATTCGACAAGCCTTCCCACTTGATTCTCCACTGGGTCTTCTTCCATCTTCTCTAAGCCTGTCACAGAGTGAAGTGCTCTAGTGACTGCTTCTTTAACTCCAATCTGCTCTGCAAGTAGCTTTTATTTCTCCCACTAGATATGCACTCTATCCTCTACAGACTTCTCCTGGAGGTCATCTTTTTCTTGCTGCGCAACCCAACGTTGTTCTATGGATTCCTCTTTTTCTTGCTTTAGGGCCTTTATGGCATGTTCCTTTTCCTCCTGGACATGATGAAGGTGAGTCTCTGCCGCATCTGCTATCCTGCATAGTTGGGCAGGCTAATCTCCCACTTCTATGTTCCTTACTGACAATGATGCAGTAGGCACTGCACGACCTGAATGGAGAGCCTACTATATTCCTTTAATATTTGCTTCAATGCGATCATACATGGATTCTTGTTTTTCTTGATTACGCTGTAAAATATCTTCTGATGTATCTAATATGATGACGATGATGAGGTTGATGCCATCCATCGTGAGCACAGTCTGCAGCTTGGGCTTACTAGCTTTTGACTTCTTCCGTGATGTTGGATTTCTTGGGGAAACATTTATTTTCTTGGACGTCTCTGCCTCATCAAGGGGGTTCCTAGGTGGTGTTACTTCACCCTGCTTCTGTTTGTCTTCTTCCCCTTCTTTCTCTTATTTTTCCACTTCTTCATCTCCTCCTCTGCTAAGTGAATATGATGCAGTATCTTCTGATGCGTTGTTTATTTCCTGTACATCTTCGTTCTTTTCATTCCTGCTATTGCTGGGTGCATCATACTCTTCGCGAGTGACCACGAGACTTCCAATGAGGTCGGGGTCAGAAAATTCTTCTTGGTCGACTGGTATAAGGATCTATGCAGGGTATTCCTTAGTTATTTCTTCCAGGTCCTCGCTTGTGAGATTGTAGTAGGATTGAAGCTCTTCTTTATGTTCGTCTCCATGTGCAGTGATATAAATAAAATGTCTATCTGTGCGTAACTTCATAATTGGCCTAAACCTGTCCAGGGTTTTCGGTGTCATACGAGGGAAAGACTCAATATACATCTTCAACTGCAGGTAATAAGTGTGGAACACCGCATTTGAATACCATTGTTTAGCCATGTCTCTTGAATACTAGAGCGTAGTGAAGTTCGCAGCTAAGGGTTTAGATGGCTCAATTTCAGGGAAGGTCTCACCTTCCTGCATCTCCCAAGAAATGAAGGCCATGCAGATCAACAACCAAATAAAATGAAACTCATAGCCCTGATCCTGAGCTTCGCAACATTCTTTCTCTAACTGGTTGACGAGGTAGCTCGCCCAGTTCATTTGTATCCCTTCAATGCATTTTCCCGCGAGGTCAACAATGAACCCCATGACCTGCATGGGTCTGTTCTTCCTTACTAGCTTACCAACAATTAACTGGTAGGCTAGGTGCACTATTCCATTCTAGATGGAGGCTACCTTGTATCCATGCTTCCCCTTCTCCACATCACCATATGTATCTTTGATTCTCTGTGCTAGGGCGCGATCTATAGCCTTCCCTGGATAAAAGTCTTGTGGGTCTGGTCCTTGCATTCTTAATCCAGTGATCTGATGGATCAACGCCAGATCAACTGTGATACACCTGTCCAACCATAGGTAACTTCCATGGAATCACAACAACAAGAGTTTAATGCACATGTTAACCTCCTGGTGCCTTCCAAAGTGGGGTATCTTCATTACGTTCAGGATGGTGGACCTCGTGATGTCCATGGTCCACGTCTAGGGGATGATCTTCGACTTCTTCCCCTTTGTCTTGGTCAAATAATTGTATGGTGCGAGCGTGCCATAGTTATTGCGGTCTCCTAATTTATAGTCGCTGATATTCAATGTCAGAATCCTCTCCCACTGTGGTCTGACTGCGCATATTCCCTTCGAGAGGTACACAGTGATGACTGTGTAGTCAAAGTCCCTCGGGACGCTATCACAACTCACCGTGCCAGTCAGAGGTAGGATGTAGTCAGGAAGGATATATGGTATGAGCTTCACATTTTCTAAGTCATCATGATGCTTGGTTCATTTCTCTATCGCAGCTCGGGATGGTCCAGATCCATGAGCATTCGAAGGGTATGCTTTCACTCCTCTCGTCGACGAGGCTTGGATGCCTACATACATCATCTTCTCGGCCATGAGGTCTATTAGGATCTCTTCGACAGATTTTCCTACTGCGCTAATTTCGTCTGACATGCACACTCGAGATATGACATCTCATCTCGGTGAACAAACACTCACTGTAACAGCATGGGTGGCGAGGTCTCAATAATCACGGCGCGGTAATAATCAATACGAATAATCACAATTGGCAAAAGTGTCCACGGTGCAATGCTCGATGGGATAAATAGACATCATTGTAACAGATCCCTCCAATGGGTAGGGATGCCTTAATAAATGCAATTTCATTCGTTGTGGTGCGGTCCCAACAATCCAATGGTGAACATTATGAAAATAATTGTGTGCATCGTTCTAATGGTCAGGATGCCTCCAACGGTCATATTGCTTCGTCGTGGCGAAGTGCTAATTTACATTGTTCTGATATCCCGACGAAGCTCCACTTCTGCAAACCTTCTTTCTGCGAAGTCCTCCTTGGAACTTCCTGTAACTTTTCTAACTTTGCTTTCTTCTTGCTGAGATTTTTGGCTTTCTTTCCTATGATTTGAGTCACTGGTTTCCTCTTTCCATTATTGTTCTTATCTCCTCTTGGCATAGTAACTTCGCACCGTGGAGGGTCTTTTATAGTTTCTGAGAGTAATACTTCTTCTCTTTCTGGGGTAGGTGCTTTACTCTCTTGTACAGACAGGTATTTCAAGTCTTCCTGTGTTATTTCAACTTCGACATCCAGATCTCTGGTCCTCAGTAGCTTCAACTGGTCCTCTTGTTCTTCCAGTAAATGTGCTATTCTCCTAGCCATGAAATCTCTTAGTTCTTTCTTTTCCCATTCTAGATCCTCCTTTTCTTGTTTCCTTCGTATCTGATCTTTCTCAATCCATGTTTTTCCTAGAAAAATATCAAATGGGGCGCTGTTCTCAAATTTAACGATCTCAAATTCTTCTTCTGTCACAGTTCCATAAGCACTCATAGCTGTCTGGGTAAGTATTCCACATAAGGTTATCATCTTTCCTCTAAATTATCCTATTCCTCCCAATGAAGGAACCATAGTGGGTTTTCCCAAAATATCCCAAGTTCTTTCTGTCATGATATTCACATGTGTTTCCTCATCCAGGACACAGTCTATGTCAAAGTTTCCTATTCTTGTTTCGATGCATTCCTTATCTTTTAAGATCTCTGATAAGTTGATATCTCTGTGATCGTTCAGGGTTTCTTTCATCTTTAATAATACAGTCTCTGATTGTTTTTGGGGTTCTATCATATCCTTAGTTTCTTGGTCTGTCTCATAGTTTTCTTATCTCATATTCATCTTTTCAACTTTAGAAATCATTCTAGGGCAATCCAAAACTTCATGTCCAATAGCTTTACAGCAAAGGAAAATAAGATCTCTACCAGAGAATTCCTTAGCAAGATGTCCTGGTATCCTACAACTATAACAAAGAGTCAATCCTCTCTTTCTCTTGAACGATCCCCAACCTTTCCTGTACTACGCACCAGGATCACAGTGGTGGGTCTCCAAAAAATTCTTTCTAGGATCTTGCATCCACTTGTTAGTCCAACAATTCTTTCTATGCATAGGAATAACATATCTTTCATTATTTCTATCAGATCTATTCATATCAAATCTTATTTCTTCTAGCTGTACCCTAGTTTTCATACTAGGAACATAATCTATTAAACATACCTAGATCCATTCTTTTGAAATAAATTTTTTCACTTATCTTACCTTTATAAAAGTACAAAGCTTCAAGATCTTACCTCTTTTCTTCAGATTAGACTTCTCTTCTTAGCACATAGCTTCACAAGTCAAGTAGAATACTGTGCACTAGGGAAGTAGATCTACGCACAGAGATTTCTCTTTTCTTCATTTCCCAACAATCATAGTTTTAGGTCCTGACAACGGAACCATTTGTTGGCATAGGGGCATACCCAAGGTTCAATGCTTCAACAACACACCAACAAAACCCTAACTACCGACCCTTTCGGAAACACTTGCAAAGAAGATGAAGTCTCACTTGAGGTAGAGGCAGGGGGGTTGTAGGACTCAGATGTTTGCAACCTAGCTGGGACACAGATCTGTGGTTGCAATACCTTAACATAGCACTTAGCAGTTAACATTCATTAGCCTTTAACCGTTATTTACATCACAAATTCAAACCCTAATTACAGAACAACACAGTATTCAATAATATATAACCCTTCTAAGGACTTAGCACATAGAAAAAAAATCATATCTAGCATTCATTCACATCACTAGGCACTAAGCTACTATATCGGATGCATTTAACATACATAAAGATAACAACATTAAGCATAAATCACATCAATCACACAAGGCAACCATAACATAGGATATACGTGGTTCACCCCAGTGTGGGGCTAAGTCCATCAACTCTTCTTATTCTTTATTATCTTCTATCAATCTTCTTACATGCACATAGCCCAAAAACCCCACTCCGCATAGGACAGGAGATCTGTGCGCACCTCGCCAGATCCTCCTTCCCCGAGCTAGGTTTAATCACAAATACTTCTTACAATCTACACACAAGCTTCTTACAATCGCTTGCACTTAGCTCTACAAGTTCTTAGCACACGATATGCACAAAGCCTCTAGCTTCACACTAAGCTGGTTCCACTAGGTCTCTCTCACTTACATCGCCTAGCTTTCTATTTATACATTACAAAAGGGCCTAAACATGGGTAAACCCATGGGTAAACCCATGGGTTGACATCCCATACTCGTTACATAAACTCTAAAACCAAAAATGCCCTAAGAAAGGGTCAAGACCCGTGATCTCTGCTTCACCTTGCGCTCCGCCTTCGAAGTCCCAAAATCGGTCAAACATGGCCCAAGTTCTCAAAAACTTGGTCAAGGGCCAACATACTTCTGTGATCATATCAAGGGGAAGTCGAAGAACTTGAGCAACCCGTAGGCTACCAAGTGTCTCCATATGCCCGGCTGTGCCCTCACAACCTCTCGTAACTGGTCCTAGTCACACTCTCACCATTGGACTGACATTGTGATATATGCTCTACTGATCACCTACATCCACATAGAAACATTTGATCAGCCAACATAATCCATCAAAAAACATAAAATCACAACCCCTTAGCCTGCCCAAAGTGCGTGGATTTTCCCCAGACAATTGCGCATATGTGTGTTCCTGTTTTGCATATAGTTGTGCAGTAATGCACAACTTTCTGACATACATATGCGTACGAGTGTGCATTTTTTAGTCATACAGGCGTGCATCTCATGCGTGCCTATCTATCCGATCCTCATGCCCATATGTGCGGTTGCCTCAAGGACAACCGCACATTATGTGTGAGAAACTGGGTTATACCCACGCACATATGCATGGGTATTCCCCATTTTCCCATGCACTTTTGGGCCCCTACCCTTAAAACCATCTGCACGACCCTCCGTACAACCTCTACCTACAAACTATGAAATTCACAAGGTGCAGGATGATAGGACCACCAACCTATCTCTCGCCACTCCTGGATTTGTAGCCTCACTCTCCTGCAATCTCGAAATATCCTCACAGCTATCTCATCATCTCAACAATAATGACAGGTACAAATGAGGTGGCATTGTGGGCCCACTATCCATATATAGCCCCTTTTTCCCAACTTCCACACTCTGTTACGGGAGCCCAAAGCCTCCATTTTCCAATCAGTTCTCAACCATGGGATACTGATCCCACCATCTACACATTCACATTCCCCAGGTTATCATCGACACTTGGCCCCAGAGGAGCATTTTTCTCATGTCACGTTCATGTATGCATGCTCACTTTTAGTTTTATCAAATAACTGTTAGATGTTCTTTATCATCAGATATTGTTCACATCGGGTATTTGGTTTTCATGTGTGTAGTTACTTGTTCAAAACAACTTACAACCCCTTCAGGTATATGTTTAACACTGACATGTAATTTCTCCCTATGTTAGCAATTGCATATCCCATTCACACCCTCTGCGATTTACCTTTAAGGTCCCTACATTCGTCTCTACAATATCTTCACCTCTACCGCATTTGGGTACTGTCAACTGGTTGCACTCTCCCCCACATGAGTTTTTCATAGTTCCCCTTGGAAACTTGACACTCATGCCGATTTCACCCTCCTAGGTTTGGGAGTCCTGATAGTATTATGCACTTCTGAGAATGAACCTCATACTTCTTCTCATCATATTGCTAACCTTCCCAATGGACTCCCAGGTCATTTAATCTTGGTTCTATTGACTGCATCTCCATAGTTTCATTAGCCCTCCATATCCTCCACCATCAGTTTACCCATCTGCAGATTGTCCTCCATCCATTTACCTAATATGAAAACCCACCCATGCCCCCCCCACCCTCCACCAATTATTTTTCACAACTTGCGCTCTACACGGGAAAATCCATCTTTCACTGGGGCACCCATTTTTGTATTTGTATACTTAACCCAAATTATTCTTTATTTCTTTGGTAATTGTATAAAGCCTTTGTT
>ML839252.1:30927-43263 GCA_009831015.1 Picea engelmannii | reverse complement strand
TTAAAATGTTAAATGAAAATCATTTATTGATGATAATATTAGAAGAGTTAGAGCTATTTCATTGAAAGAAAAAATGAAGTGTTTTATGTATCTCACAAATTTTAAATGTTAATTGAAAATCAAGAAGTGGGTATACTAAGAAGAGTTTGAGTCATATTGCGATCGACATGGTATACGAATGTAAAGAAACACTCCTTATACCCTCAACAAAATGATGTAGTTGAGGATGAATATGCAACTAATAACAATGTCTACAAGTGTGTTGCATTTTACAAGGTTGCATTAATGTTTGTGGCATGTCTATTTCATGATGTGTTGCACATATTGTGAATAGGGTGAATACTAAGACACTTAGTGTTGCATTTTACAGGGTTGCATTAAAGTTTGTGGCATGTCTATTTCATGATGTGTCACACATATTGTGAATAGGGTGAATACTAAGATACTTAGTGATGTTAGTCTAGAAGATACGGGTTGAGGATGAATATGCAACTAATAACAATGTCTAAAAGTATGTTGCATTTGACAGGGTTGCATTAAAGTTTGTGGTCTGTCTATTTCATGTGTTGCACATATTGTGAATAGGGTGAATACTAAGGCACTTACTGATGTTAGTCCAGAAGATACGTGGAGATATGGAAAGTTATATGTTGTGTGTTTTTAAATGTTTGGACATATTTTATGGATGTACATTTTTAACAGGAAGAGGAAAAACTTAGAACCAAAGAGTCACAAATGTTTATTTGCAGGAGACCCTTCACATTATATGGTTCGTGGTTTGATAAATAAAGACGCATTTGTAAGTAGAGAAGTGTTGTTTGGGAAACTCTATCCTACTTGGGAGGAGAAAGTAGAACCCAAGGATATTGAGATTTCCTCTTCGAGAATGGAAATTGTACTTGTTGTCTCTTATGGGCAAATGATGAAGTGGTTTCATGAAACATACACCTCTCATTCCAATAAGAAATTGGTCTCCTCTTAGCATCTCCGAATTTCGAAGTTATAGATAGATAATGTGGATCTTTCTTCACTAAGTGGCATTAGGTTAAAACAAAGAAGGGGAAAAAGTAAAAAATTGAAAATTATATTTTGCATGATAAAAAATGACATGTATATTAATTATGTAATTTTATTTTGGTTACAACAATCTTTTCCTATATCTTCTTTGTATTGTAATGTGCTTGAAACACGTATAAAGCGTGATATTTTTTCTAATTTGAAAATAAAAATTTACATTTAATTTAGATTATACAAATTTTTAAATAATATATACAATTTAGATTATTTTATATAAATATATAATTAAGATAATCTCTTATTTAAAAATTCATTTAATGCTTGAATAATTTGCACCATGTCATTAAAGTCGCAGGTGGTAATATTATCCGTGTATCTTTGGGTTTTGTAGAGAAAATATTATGATAGGCCTATTATGAATGAAAATATTTTTACCAGTGTTACAAACGTCAATATCCATTGGTTTGGTCACATATATATTTATAAAATATATATTTATAAAAGTCCAGAACGTGCTCGAAGAATCGTGGTGGACAGCATGTGAAACCCAAATTTCAAATTCAATCCCAGATTTTCCATACCTCCTGAAGATTCTTACACGCTTGATATGAAAATATTTAGACGGGGTTTTAGAGGTCAAAAAACGTGCTCACGAGAACCAAGGTGAGATGCATTAAAAAAAACTCTAATTTCAAATTCAATGTCAGCTTTTCAATATGTTCTAAACATTTTTATTTTTGGTTGATTTTTTTTTTTTTATTTTGACTGAAATTTGAGGGATAGTTAGATCTGTAGATTTGAGTAGTTAAGTTTGTATCGTTGAAATGTTCTAATTTTTTTTCAATAAATTGAAATCATTTAAATATTCAAAAACACAATTTAAAAAACAAAAAATAACTATTTTGTCCAAATTTACATCCTCCAATTCCTTCCAAAACTCTAATTCCTATTAAAAAAAAGTTTAACCCACTCCCCTCAATTCCTTCCAAAACTCTAATTCCTACCCAAAAAAAAACTCTAATAAAAGTCTTGAACCTGCTCACGAAAACCGAGGCAGACATTAAAAACCTAAATTTCAAATTCAATCCCAACTCTCCCCGGAGATCGTCTTACTGGTCGGTTTTCATCATCTTCAACTTTATTTGAGTGCATGTACCTATCTTGTCCTTTGCTAGCTGTAGCCCATATCATCTGTATAGTGAACAGGTGAAACTGGAAAGTTCTCACTGGATGCACATCTGAAAGTTCTTACTGGTTGGTTTTCATCAAGGTCATGGTCTTTCACCTTTACTTGAGTGCAAGTAGTTATCTTATCCTTTGCTAGCTGTAGCCCATATCATTTGTACCACATCTTGTTTTATGCTGGAATGTGTGTCAAATTGTAGACCATATATAGTTCAGCGTACGACAGCTGTATTCGCGTTAAAGAAAACGCGTTGAAGTACAGTAGGTAAGAAAGGGACATTTTCTTTTCTTGGGCGGTGGGTTTCGCATGAGAGCGTATTGACCAGGGCGACTAGTCTATATGTATCTCTGCAGTCCATCAGTTTTATCACTACAATTTATCTGCTTCACGAAATCTATTTCTTCACATTCTGCATCTACATCTTACCATAGGAAGCTTCCCATAACCCTTCTTGTATTTTCCAATTGACAATGGCCGCATCAATCTCCATTGTTGCATCCACCTCTATGGCTGGTAATTCCAACTATGGTTTACATGGACTGAGAACATTTCTGGATGAGGAGGAATTACACGAGGGAAATTTAACTCGTCGAATCGAACTCACCAGATTGGTAAGCTTGAGGCAGTAGGGATTGTTGGCTTGGGCGGAGTAGGAAAGACAACTTTGTCAAAAGAACTCTTCAATCGGAAGAGTTCAAAGTATAGCATATCTTGTTTTCTATCCAATGTCAAAGGTAAAGGCTGTTTCGTTCACTTACTGAGCAAACTTCTTAAGAACTTGATCAAATGTTATCAGCTAAAAGGCACTATTGATGAAGGTACGCAGAGGTTTAAAAGCTCTCTCTCGTCTTCTCAAGCCTTGATAATTTTAGATGATTTAGATCAAATTGGTCAGTTTGACGCAGTTTAAAGCTACGGATATCGAGAAGATAAGTTCTTAAGGGGCTCTGATCGATTGCTTTTATCTTTGAAAATGTTTGGGGCACTTCTTTGTGGGAAGACCAATCCGATAGGCTTCAGAGGGTACTTCCCACTGAGATAAATCAAACACTTCAAATCAGTTATGAAGCCCTCAAGAGATAGAATCAAGAGATATTCTTAGACATTCCGTGTCTTTTCGATGGAGAAAACAGGGATATGGCAATAAGAATGGAACAGATCAGGCTGGAAAGGCTTTTTATGGCTACAAGAATGGAACGGATCAGGCTGGAAAAGCTTTTTATGGCTACAAGAATGGAACGGATCAGGTTGGAAAGGCTTGTTGGGGTTTAAGATTTGCAAAACAAGTGTTTTGTGGAGGTGGACAGTAAAAATGATATGGTTATGCATGATCATTTTAAAGATTTAGGAACATATATTGTGAAGGTGTCAGGATAGCCGCGTTGCTTTTGACCTTCAACATACAACATCACAAACATCTGTATGTAGTCAATCACTCAATCTTCTCTACTTATTCAATAGAAATCTGTCTACGGTTTTTAAAATTTATTTCGTTGTTTTTCACGAATGAACAGTTGAAAAGCAGAAGTGCTTCTGGGTGAAAATAAAGATATGATCACCGAATTCTTTCTAGTGAATATCAAGATAACAATGACGAGTATACATCCTTTCCATGCTACAACATGTGGAATTTGGAACTACTTGATATTGAAGAGAGTGATTTGGAAGCTCTTTGCTGGACACGCTACCGCCTTCGCTATGTGAACTGTAAGGAACTTGAAGGATATAAAAAGCAAAGCAGAAGAATGTAATTTCACAAACTAGAGTCCTGGCCATAGTGCTCAGTGAAAGCTACATGTATTGCTGTTTGATGGGTTCTCCGAGATTTGCATTACTTTATTAAAAAAATGACTTGTATTTGTTGTTCTAGGTGTAGTGCAAGAACAATATGAAAGCTTAAGCTCTCCTTGTGGATAGAGAAAGCTAGATATGGATAAAGATTTGTTCATTAACTGTTCTTGCTTTAATGTTTATCCACTGAATATTTTCAATCAGCCACAAGTACTTAAAGTGTTTATTCAAATGCCTCAAATGGTAGCTCAATATTTTTATGAGAAAATCTTAAATGTGTTTGCTCAAAAGCCTCAAGTAGTAGCCAAATGTTTTAGTTTTATATACTTTATCTGCTTCCTTAGTAGAACATATATCCATTTAACCTTCCTTTCTTTTGTAAAGGAGATCAAACAAGCTGACGGATGTTGATAAAAATTGTATGTCTGTTCTGTTCTCTTTTTTTATTAATAAATTTATAAAAGCAACCAAATTGATAACTGGGAAACATTGAAACAGAAATTATGTTAGATGGTGTAAAATTATATGAGTTAGATGGTGTAACATTACATGAGATGGTGTCCAACCGTTGTATGTGGACCGGCTGTTGCATGAAAAGTGACTATCACAAAAGCACTTCATTGTTACATATGCTGAAATTTTATCTATAAAGTTTCTGTTGATTTCTTTAATACATTTTGTTAAGAACTGTTCTTTATATATCGGAGGATATATGTGGCTTCAAGTGAAATACCCCATTTTTGTTGTTGCAAGTGTTTTTACCAGTAGAGTAATAAATGACTTTCTTCTCTCTCCAATCAGGTAGGTTCATTGTTTATTTGTAAACTCTTGTTTTCTGTGTTTATCATCAGAAGTGGAGTGAGGTATCTGGTATTTTTTTTCGTAATGAGTATTATGGGTTGTGTTCTTTCATGGTATCACATATTTTCGGCTGACTCTCTATGATAGATTTTGCAGATTTAAAAGGTTAGATAGCGACTCTTCAAATACAATAGTTGGTGTTTTATTTGTAAATGAAGCTTTTATTCTTTTGGATAAGTTGTCAACATGCCTTTGTTAGAGTTAAGGGCTTGGATCCTTGTTGTTTCGGTTGGCTAGAGGTGAATGCGAATGTGAAGAGTGTTGTCTCACACTACTTGTGTTATTAGAATCCTATTTTTATTATTTACAAGTGAAAACTTTGCAACTGAGTTTGAATATCCTATTTTAATTATTTACAAGTGAAAACTTTGGGAGTGGGTTTGAATGTGTTACAAACACATTTAGAGAGAATCTGTGCAATTATTTACAAGTGAAAACTTTGCAATTGAGTTTGAATATCCTATTTTAATTATTTACAAGTGAAAACTTTGGGAGTGGGTTTGAATGTTATAAACACATTTAGAGAGAATCTGTGCAATTATTTACAAGTGGAAACTTTGCAATTGAGTTTGAATATCCTATTTTAATTATTTACCAGCGAAAACTTTGGGAGTGGGTTTGAATGTTATAAACACATTTAGAGAGAATCTGTAAAAGATTATTAAAAATATATATATTTATAGAGAGAACCTTGGAAGATTATTAAGAAAGAATATATTTATAGAAAGAATCTTTGGAGGATTATTAAGTACATATATATATAAGGAATCTTTTGGAGTTTGGAAGCTTGTAAAAGGAGTTCTGTAAAGTGAAGCTTGAGCAAGCAAGGGGCCTAAACAATAGGGCTTGAGTCAAAATTAAAATATGATGCAGTTTAGAATAAAATATGATGCAGTTTAGAATAGCATGTAACCTACCGCGACATTGGATTGCCAACCTACATTGAAAGGCACAAATGAAATGTTGGATAATGCCAACCAATTTACACTCCTTTTTAAGATATTGGGCAGTTTTTTTAGTTGGATCAAATCAACGAGATTTAGAATAGAGATAAAGGCACATTAAATGTAATCATTTTTTTGTAACTGAGTGAAGATTGTTTTATATCTATGTAAACCTGTTAAGGCAGAGAGTGTGAGATGTGAGAGTGTTTGAGACGCATGAGTGTGAGTGGTTTGGTTGATGTATTATCTCCCTTGCACAATATTAACCCAATATCATTGTCCCGTGGATGCTTCCATGTATAGGGTTTTATCACGTAAATACTAAAAACGTTGTGTCAATTCTGTGTTTGCTCATTTGCTTGTATCTTGTATGTTTTAGCTGCAATACAACAATTGGTATTAGAGCAGGTGTAGCAGGTGAGCCAAACCGTTTCTGTAGATGGTAGTGAGAGCAAGAAACCTTTGGGCGAACTTTTGACAGATCCAGGTAAGTGGATCTGAGTTCTGAGCACTGTAGTCTATATTCCCAGACATTTTTGCGATTAGAGGAGCGTTGAAGAAGGGATGCACGGAGTTCAACTTAGGAGTCCTAGAGAAGCCTCCCTCACTCCTTGTCTTCATAAACAATTTTTTGGCATCTAGACTATTTTCTGGTGTAAGGTCTATGAAGCGTCCTCCTCCTCCATTCACAATTTCCTTGTGCACGGATTTTTTTTAAAAGGGATTAGTGGATGCCACAATTTCTTATGCAAATGAGGAGGGGGTTAAATTTATATATCGCTTTATAAATCGTGAGGTGGAGTTATGAATGGATGGAGGTTATTTTTTTATATATGGGTGGATATAAAAAAAGTTTGTGCATTTTTTTTTTTTTTTAATTTTTGTGTTAAACCTTTTTTATTCTTTGAAGATCCATTTTTTATAATTCTGTATCACATTTAAAGAGTTCAGCCTATAAGGAGTGATTTGAGCATTAGGTGGTTTTGTGCTAATGGCTAAGATGCAGAGTTTGAAGTTTGAAGTTGAAAATTTTAGTGGTAAAAGCAACTTTGAGCTCTGGAAGCTCAAGATGCGGGATTTATTGGTGCAAGAGTTGCAAAATGCATTGGCAGGCAAGACAAAGAAACCAATGACTATGACAAATGAGGAATGGGAAGATCTGGATGCAAAAACTCTTAGTACCATTCGTTTATGTTTGACGGATGATGTTTTGTTTAATATCGTAGGAGAGGATACAACATCAGGCTTATGGAGCAAGATGAAAAGTCTATATATGACGAAGTCCTTGACGAGCATGATCTCTACTTGAAGAGACAGTTGTACAATTTGCGGATGAAAGAAGGTACAACAATTGTTGACCATTTAAATACATTTAATACCCTTATAGTTCAATTGACTAGTATGGAAGTTAAATTCGAATATGAAGATAAGGCTATTACACTATTGTGTTCGTTCCCTGAGTCTTGGGATAATCTAGTCACCTCTATTAGTTTTAGCTCAACATATGTTTTAGATTATGACTCTATTGTGGGAGCTTTGTTGGTTGAGGAGACGAGGAAAAAATATAGTCAATAAACCTCAACTTCAGAGCCGATGTTGGTAAGAGGTCGATCTAAAGAGCAGAATCAGAGAAGTTCTTCTCGATCTAAGCCAGACGCAGAAAGGGTAAAGAAAAATGTTGTCTTGTGAAAAAACAAGACATCTCAAGAAAGACTGCTGGAAAAGAAAAGAATCTGAGGAAAACTCTACGAAGGAAGCAAATTGGGTTGTAACAAATTCAGGTTTGACTGATGAAGTTTTATCCGTTTCTAGTAATTTACAATATCAAGAAGAATGACAGTTAGATTCAGGTGCCTCCCACCACATGTGCTCACATAAAAATTGGTTTATTTCTTACCAATCTGTTGATGAGGGTGTAGTGTTTATGGGAAATGGTATTCCTTGTAAAATTGTTTGGGTTGGCAGTGTTATAATCAAGATATTTGATGGTATTGTTAGGGAATTAACAGATGTTAGATATTTACCTGTGCTTAAATTAAATTTGATTTCATTAGGAGTGTTAGATTCTTGTGGATATGAGTATACAGGTCAAGGTGGAGCACTCACATTGTCGAAAGGTAGTTTAGTAGTGATGAAGGCAATAAAGGTTGATAACCTTTATAAGCTAGAAGGGAGTACTAAAGTGGCATCTGAAGTGACATATGTATCTTCTTATTTATGACAAAAACATCAAGGTCATAAGGGCAAGAAAGAATTGTAGGTACTGGTAAGCGGTAAATCATTTCCAGTCTTAAAATCTTTGTTTCTAAATTCCTGTTTTTTTTTTATATCTCTGCAAGTTATGATTGTGGTATCAAGGGATGTTGTGTGTGGGATCCTACTTCTCACAAGGTTATCATTGACAGAGATATAGTATGTATGGAACAATCAAAAGGGTTGATTCAAGATCGCAACGATAAATTTGTTTGCATGCTAGATAATTTATTGTATGGCCTATTGGTACCCAAACAAATATACAAGAGGTTTGAATCCTTCATAGTGAGTCGAAAATTTTCTAAGGGTAGGAATGACTATACATTTTATAGTACGTTCACAGTCTTGACGTTATGTGTTGATGATATACTCGATGCAAGCCGAAGCGTGGATAAAATCAATAAGAAAATGACTCGGGTGGACAAGACAATTCAGATGAGGGATCAAGGAGCAACAAAACAAATTGTGGGCATTCAAGTACACGGAGATGGTAATGGTAAAGATGTGGTTGGAGTTCAATATGAACATTGTAAAACCGTTTTTTATCCCTGTTTCTTTCTATTATAAGTTTTCTTCAAGCATAGGTTTTGTTTATAAAGAATAAAAGGTTATGTCTCGTGTAAGTTCAATAGGAGGTCTGTTGTATGTGATGAAATGGTTAAGACTAGATGTTTCACATGCTAATGATGTTGTCAGATACATGACAGATTCAAGTGCTACAGTGAAATGGGTGCTTCAACGTTTCAAAAGCACAAATGTCACCTATAATGGTTACAGTGAGATAGTCTGTGATAGTTGTAATGTACATTTTACAGGTGCCTTGGATAGAAGGAGATCTATCACTACATATGTCTCAAAACACTGTTGTGGAAGACATGTTGGAGGTAGCGCGACCCCTTAGGAAATCCAAACTCGTGCAAGTCACACAAGTGAGATCATGAAACCAATTTTATTAGAGAAGCTGCAGTGGCGCTTGAGTTCTCTTGGCTTGCAACATAGGTGATGAATAAATTGGACAATGATATTTAGGTAAATTGTTGTCAAGGTGGAGATTGTTGGATAATGCCAACCAATTTACACTCGTTTTTTAGATATTGCACAAATTTTCTAACCCCTATTATTCTGTAATTAGTTGAATCAAATCAATGAGATTTAGAATAGGGATAGAGGCACATTAAATGTAATCAGTGTCTTGTAACTGAGTGAAGAATGTTATATATCTATGTAACCATGTTAAGGCAAAGAGTGTGATATGTGAGAGTGCTTAAGACACATGAGCGTGAGTGGTCCGGCTGATGTATTATCTCCCTTGCATAATATTAACCGAATATCATTATCCCATGGATGTTTCCATGTATAGGGTTTTACCACGTAAAAACGTTATGTCAATTCTGTGTTTGCTCATTTGCTTGTATCTTGTATGCTTTCGTTGTAGTACAACATGAAACACATGAAGCATGTCTACGTTTTGTTTTAAAAGATGGAAGCATACAAGTGGAAATTTGATAACAGTAAACATAATTTCTATTAAATTGCAAATTAATGTGTTTACTTGTATATATCTTAATGGCCTTCAACTGTTGAAATAATGGCAAAGCTAAATGTTTTTTTCTTTCTATAGAAGATTATAAGTTCCCACTAATATAAGTTTTAACCAAGCTTACATAAATTCAAGGAGAAATGCCAAAAGAAAAATAAATTTAACTTAGTCTCTGCTTTGTCGTTGGCACTTTTGTTGTTCCTCATTTCTCCTTTCTTTTTTATTTTTTATTTTCCTGTCTCTTCTATAGTTTTTTTTCTTTTCTCAATTTATTTATTTTCTTCTATCTATTTTCCTCAACCTTAGTATGGAACAACCATACTAATCTCTACCCAACACTCTCCATTATTGACAATGCCACCAAACAATTTGTTGAAACGGTCTTCTATCTTCTCTTTTCTTCGTTCTTTACTTCTAATTTCCTCCCCTTGCTTCTACTATTTTACACACTAGCTTGTTGCAATTGCCTCTCCTCTCCTTTGAGGGGATTCTTTACCAATTCTCATCTCTTCTTCTATGTCTGCTTCTTCTCTAATTCATCACAAACCCCATTCTTTAGAAGGTTGTGCCATCCTTATCTCCTCTCTTTTTTCATGAGCTCCTCTACTTCTTTGGTCCTCTATCTTCTTAGTGAGGGAGCTATCTCTTCCTTAAAATTTTTCCTTCCTCATGAAACAACCCCTTCCCTTCCCTTCTTAAACCTTATCGGCCCTATTAAATATTATAAAATATCTCTACTAAAATGATGCCAAGTGTGCTTTGACCAATCTATAGACAAGAAGAAATTAAAGTTCCAATGCAAAACAAGCTAACCACAATAACTTTTCCAAAGTCATGTGGTACCAAGCTTGGGCACAACAAACATTAATGCAAAGGAAAGTTGTGGGGAAAACATGGACTGTACGATGGAAAGGATATTAGTGGCATAGATTCAGTTCGATGACCCCTTTACTCCTTCCATTGAAATCCTTTGTACTGCTACCATGACCTTAGGGCCAACCGATGAGTTGACAAATGTGTGTTATAAGATTTATATGGTGGCCCAACTACATTTCTTGCCACTAATTCATCAACCATAGTTATTTACTGTTATCCATCAGATGGAAAATGAATGTAGGACAATGATTTTCTATTGTCCATCAAATGGAAAACAACTGTAGTGTCGAGATTTTTGTGGCGACCTTGTTTGATGCCCATGCATTAGGCTCTCTGGGTAAAATTAAAAGCATGCACAACCTTGTCCCAAGGCCACATGCCATTGCTAAAACTTTTTTGTTGCACCCTTAA
The DNA here is from genome assembly GCA_009831015.1 of Picea engelmannii. Taxonomy (NCBI): domain Eukaryota; kingdom Viridiplantae; phylum Streptophyta; class Pinopsida; order Pinales; family Pinaceae; genus Picea; species Picea engelmannii. Next base: position 32,384 of record ML839252.1, on the reverse strand, counting down.
TATACATGCCACGACAACATGTACACAAACAAATTTGTGTCTCTTTTTCTTCATCCTTTGAAGTCATACTTTGAACCACTCTTGGTTCTATGCTTTGCCTTTGGAATTTTTTGCATGGCTCATCAAGTTTTTCTTCACTACAATAAGATTTCTCAGAGTTATATGACATCATATTCAACTCATCACAATCCCTTATGCCTCTTTTATTTTCATTTGCACATGAACACCAATGTTCACTTCTTCTTAGGCCATTAACATAGCAAGTACCATCTACTTTGGATGTTGTGCAGACACAATAAGGCCCCTCACTGATCTAAAAATAGGGGGCTAACTTGTTTTGCTATGCAAGCACCCTCTACTCCATTAAAATAAACTTCAGGACCTTGCTCAATGTCTTAGTTGTGCAAGAGAAATTATGTGTCAAGTTTATGCATCTTTTAGGTGTTTATGTGTGAGGTTTTTAAAAGGTTAAATGTGTTGTTTAAAGAATACAACAACAACATAAAGTGCAACAAATAATAACCATCAAAAACTCACAACAATAACAACATGATAAAGGAGTTCACCCCCAACTAGGCTACATCTCCTTGAGCCTCCATCAATGGACTAGGCTCTATGGGATTAGTTTGTCTAAAATTCTTTTACAGGCTGCTACTCAACTCTAATGGATTTACTCACTGTACCATTGGGTTCAGAATACATAAAAACCCCAAAAATGACTATTAGAACTCTAAAAACATACCATGGCTCATATGGGCATGACCTCTTCTATTGGTGGCCTTGAGCTTCCCTAAGCTTCCTTGTGGCAAAAACACATGTAAAAGTCCTCAAATTTCTATGTAACCTATCCCAATGGGTTCAAAGCATGTCAATTAGTAAAAAATGACTATTCAGTCACTGAAAATGGACTTTGGCTCCCCTGGGCATGGCCTCCTTCAATGGTGGCCCTAAGCTCCCTAGAGCTCCCTGGAACTTCAATGTAGAAAAACCTACAATAGGAGTCTCCAAATTCCTTTGAAAACTGTGTCAATGGATTCAGAACATCCAGAAACCCTTAGCTGGGCTTTTGCAACACCTCATTTGGCCAAAAAATGAAGAAGATAGGCCTCCTGCCATTTTTCTCCTTCAAGCTTGTTGTCTCTGGTTTGCCAATTCGCACTCATGTGTGAGTAACCTAGCTTCTGGACGTTTTCCGTGCCTAAACCCAGCATGTGCACTGTTCCCGTGATTGGTGCGAAAATGTCGCACCGTTAGCAGACTTAGCCCCCAATCTGCGGAGGTGTTGGATGCATAGGGGCCATGTGGCCACGTCCCAATGCTAAAAAAGTGCTTCGTTGCAAGATTGATTGTGAGCTTGACAAGTGGTGGGCACGTGGTCCAATCGTTTGACCAGTCGTATGGACTCCCGTGCAAAACACCGTGGTCGTGGTCATGTGGGAACAAGTATTAAAATCGGG
>ML839251.1:73388-86182 GCA_009831015.1 Picea engelmannii | reverse complement strand
AGGGTTAATCTTCTATTCTTCTGTTGAGTTATCTTTTACTCCTTTATCCTTTTCCTTTCTTAAGTCAACCTAAAAATATAACTTTTAACTTCTTGACTTTCCCCCCCTCAGTGTGAGACTATGACCTAGTGGGGGTGCCCAGGACACTGAGTCTTCTCATCACCTCTCTAAGAGGTGGGGGACATTACATATCCCCCCGGCTGGGGGGTCTGGGGACAAGCGGGCCCCCAGTGGGGGTTCGGGGGCAGCGTCCCCCGAAGCAAAAATTGCCTTGTAAAAGTATATTGTAATTTCATTGTAAATCTGGACCGTTCATTATAAGGTCGCAGATCTAACGATAGAGATTATGTTAGGGTTTTTTTCCCTAGAAGGCAACCCTCTTTTATGAGGGAAATGTATTGCGGCTATGTATGTTGGCGAGTATTGTATTCTGAGAGAGGAGACTGTGAGAGAAAGAAGAGGAAGTTACAGCGGGTTTTGTTGTAGGTTGTATCCCTTCATTTTGTTGGATAATAATAAAGAAAGGACCTGGCAATTTCTCTGGTGGACGTATCCCACACTGGGTGAACCACGTAAATCTGTGTTTCTCTTGTATTGCGTATCTTTTGTGTTTTATTTCCGCATTTGTTTTATTTTATTGCTTCGCGGTCCTGTTTTTCTAACATGTTGGTTGAAGCTTCCATTGAGGATGGTAAACCAGCAACTAAGGAGAGCACAGCTACACAGAAGAAGTCGGTCAATGCTAGGAAAAAGAGGTCTATTGTGCCAATTGAAGATCCTCTTTCTATCAGAAAGATAGTGAGGCTAAGTGTTAAAATGACAAAATAGATGGTAATGATAAGCCCCATTTTTTAGAATTGTTTCTTTTTGGGAGAGTTAACTGATATGAACATACTAGTTGTGCCATCTATACAGGCTTCTAGGCGTTTAGATATATGGATTTGGAGTTTTGCTAAGTGATAGCTTCACCCAGTGGTAAAAGGCATTGCCTATGGTATGGTCAAGGCACCTAAGTAAAATGGTTTTGTCATAATGAAAGGACACACACTTCTCTGTACATATTAAAGATTGAAAGGCGTTGTGTTTTGGCAATGCTACCCAAACTTGTATGCAGACACAGCATAAGTGACAATATGTAAAGGTGTTGCAAAATATTCCATAGAGAACAGAATTATCATAAGGGTGTGACACAGTGGCGCTACGTAATATTTGGCAGGGAGCATTTTTACACACAGGCGCAACGCACAGGGGCGTTACCTAATGGCGCTACTGAATATTTATAGGTGCAACACACAGGCTCTACCTAATATTTCAACAGAGGACAAATGTTGGCGCATATATGCAGCACCGTGGCGCTACCTATAGGCGCTGCCTCCTTATTTCGTTTTATGGTGCACTACCCAAAGTTTCTACCCAAGTAAATTTCCAACAAACACCAGGAATCTAGGAGGACTAGGCCAACAACTTTTGGATAAGTTGATAATGGAGAAAGTTATAGAAGTAGTAGCTGGCATTTTGAAGACAACTACAGGCTCCAAAGGGACACATGGCAAAATAGGAGCTGAGCAGCAAAAGAGGATCAAAGCAGTTAGAAGCATGATTGGATTAGTCGGCAACATTTCCCTGTTAAATAGAATAGGTTGTTATTCTAGTTGTTAGAACAAATAAATGTTTAGATATTTTCAAGGGAAATAGGTCAGCTTGTACCTCTAGTTGTTTCCTCCCTTTCTTGTTATAAATAGATAGATCAATGGCATTAGTAGGTTTAGATGGTTGAGAAAGGCTCCCTTTATTTTGTAATATTTTGATGAAGTGACTATGATCTAGTGATGTACTGGACTTAAGACTTTTTGGCTAATAAAATCAGCTTCCTTTCTAGTCTATTTGTTTCAGTTGCTAAATGTTCATGCTTTGAAGGATTCACATGAATTATTGTGGTGATGTGATGGTGGATGTTTGATCATTATATTATCATGATGTTTATTTGTCTTTCTTAGTTTCTGATGTCAAGAAGATCTTGTGATTAGAAACTTTCTTCCTTGGACTTTTGTAAACCTGATGTTTGCAGCATTTCATACACTCCTCTCACTCAAGTCTTCCCTCTATTCATACTTACTCCCAAACTACTGATAGAATTTAGCTAAGACCTTAATTTCCGGTGCATGCTAGCCCTATTGTCTAAGTTATAACATGATCATTTGAGTCCTTTTCCATTTGACCCGTTAAAACACTCTATCATTCACACATAACTTGATGAGTACTGGGATTTCCTTCCATGCAATTTGAAGGTGACTCCTAGTGATAACATATTGTATCAGCTATTGTCCATTCCAAATAGGCATTGGGATGCAGTAAGCATGGATTTTGTGTTGGGATTGCCAATAACCTAGAGGGGAAGTGATTCCATATTTTTTGTTGTCGATAGATTTTCGAAGATGGCACACTTTATCCCATGCCAGAAGACCAGTGATGCAACACATGTTGCAAATTTGTTTTTCAAGGAAGTTGTGAGACTTCATGGATTGCCCAAGAGCATTGTCTCATATAGAGACACTAAATTTGTTGGTCATTTCTGGAGAACATTATGGAAGAATCTGGGGACAGAACTATCTTTTAGTTCAACATATCACCCTCAGACAGATGGACAAACTGGGGTGGTAAATAGGAGTTTAGGAAATTTGCTGAGAATTTTGGTCACTGAACATCATAGCCAGTGGGATCAAACTCTGTCACAAGAAGATTTTGCATATAATAATTCACCAAACAGAAGTACAAGAAAAATCCCATTCCAGATAGTCTATGGGATGATGCCAAGAGGGGTATCAGAGTTGAGAGACAAGGAGCAGAGTGAATTCAGAAGTGTTGGAGCATAAGACTTCGTTCTAGAAATGCAGAAGCTTCATGATCAGATCAAGGAGCAATTGCAAAACAACAATGCAGAGTATAAATGCAGAGTTGATCAACACAGAAGAGAACTTCAATTTGAAGTAGGGGATCAATTTTTAGCAGACTTGAGGAAGGAAAGGTTCCTAAGAGGAACATATAACAAGATGAATTTGAAGAAGATTGGACCATGCAAGATCCTAAGAAAAATTGGTAACAATGCTTATGAGCTAGAATTGCCAGAGGAGATGGGAATATCACCCATATTCAATATTTCAGACCTATACCCTTACAGGGAAGATAACAAAGAGAGATCAAAAGATCAAGAGAAGATTCAGTGGGAGAAGATAACATAGAGAGAAGAGAAGATCAAGAGAAGATGGAGAAGATTCAATGGGAGAAGATAACACAGAGAGAAGAGAAGATCAAGAGAATATGGAGAAGATCATTGATCAAAGGATTGGCAAGAAGACCAGGAGGAAGAACTATTTTGAATATTTAGTCAAGTGGAAGGGACACTCGATAGAAGATCCCAATTGGGTAAGTGAAGTTGATATCCAGAAGTATAGAAGGTCAGTGCAGGAGTCCATGATTTTTCTTCCCAAAGGAGTATGATGCAGGAGCATCATCAGCAAAACCACATGGGATGACAACACAACACTTAGCATGCCTTTTGAGTGAAATTTTAAATTTTGAAAGATGGTGTATCTCAGAGAGCTTCTGAGTAAAAGAAAAATCAGAGAAGTTAATGGGAGGAGGTCGAACGATCATGTCAAGACCAGAAGAGATCATATCATCCTTTTGTTATTTTGATTTTGGCGTGGATCTGAAGAATCACCTTAAATTTTATGTCATAGACGTTTATGTAATATGACTTAAGTAGTTGTAGAATTTAATTTCGATCAGGTAGGTAGTTGGAGGAAACCCTAGAGGACCTCTTGTATAAGTAGGTGCATTGTATACCTGAATAAGGTTAGCTGTAAAGTAGGGGATAGTCATTACTAAATGTAAATTGTTTTCAGGCTGTAGCCATTTTACATTAGAATGAATATAACAAAGGGATATTGACCCAATGCATGGTGTCACTATTGTTTATAGTTTCCCTGTTGTTTTTTGTTTTCATGAATGAATGAGTTATGTTATTGAAAGTATGAGACTGTGAAGCGTTTGAATAAGTCTCAATTGTTTCTCTTTGTTGAGTTTATGCAAGGTGTGCATATAGTCCATAGGGAGTTTGTCGACAGAGTTTGTTTTGACTTAGGAGATAAGAAGAGATAGCGTGAAACTTCCATTGCAGAGGGTGCAAAGGGACTATTGCTAGGCATGCACAGTCACCCGCAAGAAGCTAAGTCTTGTGTAGAAATCTGTTGCAAGGAATGCACAAGTTGTAATTTCAACTAAGTGTCGGAGTAAACCCTCTAAGGAATCAAAGGGTCCGAAAGATAAATCTCAAGAGATACAGCAGGGAGAAAACTTCAAAGGAAATAAGGTTCTAAAGGTTTCACGAGCCATCGGCTAAGATTCGTCCAAGAGGGACTCAGATCATTCTGGATCATTGGATCTAAGACGAAGTGCACGAGATTTAAGTCTCTACGTGCACATAAGAGCGAGGATTCCTTGAAGTCCTGAAGAGGCTAGGCACCATCCATCATCCAGAGGGACACGTGGTGGCAGATCTGAGTCTTCGGATGAAAGCACTCCGGGAAGAACAAGTGTGCATGAGTTTAAAACTCTCGAAGCCCGAATAGTCGAAGTCGCTCATATCCATTGATTATGAAGGAGGACATGCGTCAGTAGATTGTGAACTCTGGGTGAAAGCATTCCAGAAGGAAACAAGCATTGAAAGGTTGAGACTTACGAAGGTTGAAGTCCCAAAGTGGACTAGAGTTGTTGATTAGAGGTGGATACATGGTGCATGATCGAAAGCTTCAGGTACAGAATATTCTGGGAAAAGCGGAGGTTGAAAGTGCAAACTCCTAAAGCGTGGAGTCTCGAAGTGAATCTCGATCGTTGATTGTGAAGAAGGTCGAGGGTCGTTGATCTTGTCTAGGGTGAAAGTATCGAAGTTTCATAGCACCAGAAGGTTAAGCCCTGGGTCATAGCCCTAGGTCATCGGAGAGGAAGGAGCTAGCCTCTGTCAGTGTGATATTAGAGACAATGCGCTAGAAGAATAATACCCGTGGATGATCGTTGATCAGAGATCGGGAAAATTTACGGTGAGCACTCATTACAGGGAGCAGAGAAAAAATTAACGGTCGTGCTAGTTCACAGCCCTCAATTTGCCAGCGTTGTTGATCTCGACGGGACAAGAGATCAATAACCATATTTTAAAAGGAGATTGAATGAGCACTTTTCCAATTACGGGGACAAATATCTATGATAAAGGGAAAACACATTGACCACCCACAATTTCTATGAACCGTAGATCGATGAACAACTCGGTGACGATCAGATCGTGATCGTGAAGACCCTGAGGGTGATAACAAGGCCTGTGTTTTTTCACGTTTGAGACTAGTAAGGTCCTAGGGAGCTGATCCATCTCGAGAATGTTTATCGATCCTTAACCGGGAGGTCGATCAGCCCTGAGGCAGGAACTAACGTCTGCATCAATATTCATGTTTACGGTTGTCCCATCTATATTCATATTCCTAATGAGAAAATGACTAAGTTGGAACGTTCTAGTTATAAGGGTATCTTTGTGGGTTACAATGAAACCTCTAAATCTTACAAAGTATACATTCCATCTTTAATGGAAGGAAATTGTTAGCATATTTTTCAAGTTTGACGAGGATCCATGGACCTCCAAGTCTTGGGAACCTCTAGTAGACATTGAAGAGGTAGATGAGATTATTTCCCCAAAGGTTGTTCCTTGGATTTTAGAAAAAAAAAAAATATTTAGATCAATAATCTCTTGGAAGTGAAAGGGTTGCTTATTTACCATCCAATCCATCTAGAAAACCTATGCACCTTATCCATACATTATAGTATGTAAACAAGAAAGTTGTAGCTCCTATGACTTTATTTTAGGTAAGTTATCCTTACAAGAAAATTTTGAATTTTCTGGCACTAATATCATCCATAATTGATGTAGAACCTTTTAGTTTTGAAAAGATATTAAATTAGAATGTTTTTCGAGATGCCGCAGTGGAGGAGTACAACTCCATCATGAAAAAAATGGCTTGTGGGAGATTATGCCTAGATTAGTGTGGAAGATAATGATTGAATCTAGGTGATTTTACAAGGTTAAGAATGTAAAATATGGTAGCATAGATATATTCAAAGATTGGTTTGTGGTTAGAGGGTTCTCCTATCAAGTGGGAGTTGAGTATGAGGAAAATTTTGCTCCTATTTCTAGTTATGCCTCCATCAAACTCATTATGTCCTTGACATTAGTCTTTGGTTGGAATTTATATTAAATGGATGTAAATATAACATTCCATAATGGTCTAATTCAAGAGGACGTGTACATAAATCAACAAAAAGGATTTGAGTCACATGGGCATGAGACCCATGTTTCTAAGTTGAAGAAATCCCTTTATGGGTTGAGGCAAGAACCATGTGCATGATAGTTTTGTATCAATGAGTATATTTTAAGCTTATATTTTGGTCAAGGCTTTTCATGGAATATCATCTACTTGCACTGAGTATTTTGGATGTGCTCAATGAAGTGTGTTTCTTTGTTAACATATTTTCTATGTAGACACAAAGGTTCCCACCATTGGAAGTGTCAGATAGGAAATGACCATTGGCCAATAGGTAGAAATCCAAATCATATTTCAAAGGGGCCACATTGTGTCACATTATATTGAGGCAGTTATAAAAATTAGTGACTGGAAGCAAGGTTTTTCATCATATGTGCATGTATTCTTGTGATTATACATGTGAATCAAGTGCATAAGAGTTTGGTTAACAACTTTTGTTGAATTGAGAATGGAACATTGTAGATGTGTCCAAAATTGTGTCACACAGATCCCAAAGAGACTCCTAATTATAGAAATGAATTTGGTATCTTTTTCATTGACAATAGACGTGGATGACTTAAATATAACCAAATATATGTGAATAAGTGTTTCACAATGTCCTATTCATGGCACAAAGATCACCATATTCGAGAACCAATTGACCAAAAATTGCATTATGGTGGTGGAATGTGATAAGGGAACCTCACAAAAAAATCCACAGAGATTGATTCACATGGGTGCAAAGGAATGGATAGAGGTGTATATAACCCCTACCTCATGTTGGTAATTTTTGTACTCACACAAGAAACACATCTCTTAATATATTTTTCCATTCCAACAGGATAGTGAAACCAACAAAAATACTTTTGTAACACAATCAATGTCTTATGGACAAAAAAATGATCCTCTGCCTTGGAGGAATGTGCCTCCCAAATAATCTTGTTACACTCATGTGTGGGGGGGCATAGGATTATAGGGTGGAAAAATGAGTTACACAATGAAAATTTGGTCATGATACTCCTTGGGTAATATCTACATAAATATTGTTTAATACTAGATCCATTATGCAATGCTTCAACAAATTGTGTGTTTGATATTCATAATTGTTTAGAATAGTCAACAATGCGTGAAATGGTGGTCGACATAAGTAACCATTGACATAGTTAGATGCACCATGCGTATGTCGATCACCAAGTGGAATTGTTGTAGATAGGTTATCCACTTCCATTGGTTCATGCTTCGAAATTTGCTTATGTCTACACACACAATGAATTATTATGGTTGGAGTGTTTAAGAGTCTCCTTCCCAAGAATGTAATGTTGCCATTTCTTAATAACTTGGATGATCACGTAACATTTCTTTGATGTAAATGGAGTAATTTCTAATAGCATCACTTAAATTTTTAAAGTGGTGTGCAAGGAGATGCCCATTTTGTAGGAAAATAGCATCGACAGCATAATTTAAGGTATGAGTCTTAAAGGGATGATGTAAATCAAGGAGTTATATGACCAACAAAGAGTTTAGTTTGCATTTAAATTATCTTTGATGTCGAGGACAATGATTTGAAGGTGCGATTTATATATTTAGTGTCTTTCGCGTAACTATGGTTGAGCTAGCATCACATCACATAGCTCCATAGGTGCAACATCACATGTTACTTCATCCTTCTAAAGATTTGTCTTATGCTTTATCTTGGGAATGTGAAAAAACTTCTCTTTGGTGTTCAGGGAGAAGCACCAAGGGAAAAATTTATAGATTCTATGTATTTCCCACATGTATCATTGTGTTATCACCGCATCACATGTCTCCATATGTGCAACAAATCTTGTCACCATTCGTCCTTCCAGGGGTAGATAGTGTATTGAAAGTGCATTGGTGGGTGACATATAGTTCATTCTCTGAATTGAGCCACTTGATGTTGTAGGGTTATGGGTAGAGTTGGGTAGCTAATTTTAGACCAATCAATGATTTAAGAGATCATATTCCTTTGAATCCCATTGCCAATGCTAAAATGAAGAGGGTTTTTTTGAACACACATTTGACTGTGAAAGATATATTGGCTCTTAGTAAACACCATGGTAGGAAATTTAGTGTTATTTCTAAGCCTAGTTTTTTTTTTTTTCATCTCTCAAAAATAAAAATAGATGTCATAGTATGTTAATTATGTCATAGACTTTCAACTGACCCAGGAACTGATTCCATTAGACACAGACTCAATACTAAGTCCAACTAGGGGAAAAAAACAACACACACTAATTAATCTAGGAGTCAAGCATGCAAACAAACCTTATCACAAAGAAGCGTTAGTTGGTGATGGAATCCAACATCGCGGAATCGATGCATGAAGGGGATGAGTTTAAATGGGTGGGAAAGTTACATTGATAATCTGCTTAATGAACTAACACCCTGGCACAAGTTACCTCACCAAGAAGTGGGAAACCCTCCAAGGAGTCTGAGTGAGTCTAGCCAACGTCGATCCCAGGTACAACAACACCTTCCCTGTGTTGTCACCTTGGGTAGGAAGTCTAAAATATTATGGCCTCTATGGTACCACCTATTGTACCAAAGTAGAGGGGGGATAGTCGATAGTCGACACCAAGACCAACAAAGCAGGGTTGATTACTCTGTTGACCCCAATGTGACCTCATGCTTGACCCTTGTGTTAGAAGGGCTTCCCAAAGTCAGTGATATAGAAACTGGATTTCACTCAGTAACTCAAATCTTTATGTTTTCTTAGCGGCTTTGGAAATTTATTCTCACAATCCTGTTCCAAATCTCTACACCTAAGCTAAGATGGGTTTCAAGAGCCCTAGAAAATTTTCTAGATAAATTTTAATTAGCACTTGACTTTAGGTTGTTGTTACTCAAAGGATTGGTCGTGAAACTGATGGCATTTTAACTCGACTCTTTAAACCATGCAAGAGGAAAATGAAATGCAATAATTTCAACTTCGATGAAAACTAGCTATGGGAAGGAGAAATAAGTTTCGATCAAAGAAATGATTTCTTGATTGATTACTATGTGGATCAATTGACAATATTGTGAGATGTCAATGAAAATAATCTACAAGAACTTAAACTTTATAGAGTGTAACATAAGGTGGAAAATCAAAGGTGGTCACTAATGTTATTTTTGTCTAGTTAGAGCTTCATCCAAAATCCAGCAAAAACTTCAACTCATTACTGGGAAAGGTGTAGAATAATATGGGAAGCTTCATCCAAAATCCAGCAAAAACAATCAACCATTCACTTCCGTTAACATATGGGAAAAATCTATCTCAACTGGAAGGTTGGGAAAAATCCCTTGGCGATGTAAAGGCCTATCTTGAAAGGCTCAAAACCCATCTAAAAGGGATAACTTGTGCTCTAAGTATCAAAAGTATATTAATAGAAATGCCTCGTTTAGTTTAATCTTTAAAAGATTTTGATGTAGGGCCATGAGTTGTCGTTCCAGGTTGGAGGATGTTTATTCGAGATCTGCCACATTAGAGATATGTATGGACTCTGATATGTTTGGACTCTGTATAAAACTCATGCTAGTGTAAAATCTATCTTTGTTTAGTTCTAAGTTCTAGATTCTGGTTTGTAATTGTTGTGTTTCATCGAAAAGTTTGAATTCTATGACAATTAACCAATCTTCGTCAATATGGGTTATTAGTTTTTCAGCCTCTTGCGATTGGTTTTGTTTGACTTCAACAATCACCAAATCATGCTCAACCAAGTGGGATTCAAGTGTTGTAGTTTGCACGTCCCATTCTAAAGTTTGTCACTGCAGAGTTTGCATCATATCTGCAACTTTGGCATTTACCACTTGAAACTCTACCAAACAACTTGAAATTTGTTGGTAGTGCGGGTTCAGAGTAGAGGGTAAAGGTTTTAGTAACACACTAGTCATCAATTATTCTTATCTTTTATATGGCCTTCTCTATCATACATAGTGCAGACTCACAAAAATTCAATGTATACATGGGATTCATTAAGTGCTCAAATATCTTGGTTTAATGAAATTTGTATTTATGCTCCCATAGAACCTAGTAGTAAACATGAAATAATTTTTCATTGGGTTGTCACTGCCATTCGATTTCTGTGAAACCGTTTGTGGAAAATGATACATCTAGTAGATATGAATATATATGAAATGATAGAGTAATTCTCATAGATTAGTATTTGGCTTTTAATATGGAAAGACTTAATGTATTTGAAAATATAGAGGACTAGTTGAAAATTGTCCCAACCCTCATCACTTGATATAGCAATGGGACCCAAACTTACTGGAACTAGGTTGCATCTTCTTTGCCATAAAGTATACTAATTAATTCCACTATTATCCTATAAGGTGTCCTCAAACGGACCATTGATCAAACACCTGAGCATCTTGTCCTAAAGGCCTTTCCTTTCATCCACCCTATCTTGAGGTTTTGATGGTAATTAAGATCGAAATACATGACGCACTCATTAGTGAGATCAAACTCGGGCCTTAGGTACTTCATACATCCAAGATCAAGGGATCAAAGGTTGAAGCATATTTTCATTCTTTATTTATTATCAACCTATTTTCAATATATATGTGGTTGATCAACCATGAGATGATCTTAGCACAAGGCATGATAGCTAGTTTGGTTAGTACTCCATGAAGACTAGACCTTTGGATAGTCTGGTACACCCAAACATCTGGGTTGTATCATTTGGTGGTAGTGTAAGATTTGGTTAAGTTTCTTCTTTTGGAATCTAATATATTTTTCCCCATTTATAACTGGTACCTGAGTCGATTTTACATTTAATGTCTCCATAGAATAGCCTTATGGTATTTTCTTTTTCTATTTATATTGATGTTTCCTTATCTTGGATGATTTCATGGGTCACATCCTTCTTCTAGTGTTTCCTTTTAGCAGACATATCTATATCCTATAACTCATCCATATCAAGGGAAGCACATATTAGTATGATTACAAAATATAAACTTACAGTGTCCATGTTCATTTCGCTGTTGGTTTCTTCATCAAATTTTTAGTGTGCTTTGTGAGAAAATAACTATATGGTTTTCAAAGAATATAACATTCCTAGAGGCCCCTAAACTAGACTTATTACTATATACGAGTGTGTTCAATGAGAGGGAAGATCAATTGTAGCCATGGGTAAGCAACTTGGTAGAATGGTAACAAAAATGTATGTGTAATAAATTGATTCCCTGTCATACCTGGATACCAAAGGGAAGCAAATAATTTTGATTAAAATGGAATGGTGCAAGGGTGGCTATCCTTGTCACATTTCAAATGGAATAGATGGCTAAGTATAAAGGTGTAAGGAAATATTCTAGATAAGCAATATGGATCATTGATATTTTAAACTAGATTTTAACCCCCAAATTGATTGTGAGGAGGGAACCAATTGGAGAATGGCTAAGTATGGCTAGTGAATCGTACAATTCTTATTTCAAATTAGGAGTAAATAAATTTATGGGGTGAGGGTGGGTTCAAGGAAATACAAGAGGGAAAGTGGAGAAAAGGGAAAACCTATCGAAATAAGTAACACAACCAAATCAATCTCCTTTATACTTGGATGTTTTCTCTCTCTTGTGGGTTTTCTACTAGCATGCTTGCTCCATCGCCCTTATAGATTTCAGAAAGCCAATGTTTAGTATGATGAGAAAGGCACCCCGTGGAATGGGAATTGTGAAAAATATGACGAACTATCATGTAATAAGGAATTTTTCAAGCAGCTTGATTTGGTTGGGGATTCGGATACCTTCAAACAACAAGTGCGAAGAGAATTTTTGTGTTTTTCAAAAGTTCTCAATGAGAATCCATACCAACAAAAACAATATGAAGAGTAAGTGAAAGTTGGATCCTTGCTTTGCATTGTGTGTAGCATCAAGTTTCCAAAATATTTTGTAGATACCCACAACCTGGTCATGCATACATTTAATTCTCGAAAAGTTTGCCTTAGAGTTGAACACTTGGGCATGCATAAGGCTTTGTGTGTCTTGATGGGTTAGAATCATGTTGTACCACCAGATCATGCAAAGGTGTACCATTCACTGCCATTTCCTGATGCAAGAGCCATGAAAGAAGATTTTATTCTATGGCCACCATTGGTTATTGTGCATAATGCAAACGGTGAAATGAAGAAAGATGGGTCTGAGAATGTTATTCGCAATATAGATATGGATTAGATTCTTCAAGGACTTGTATTCAACAATGGAAAAATAATGGTAGTAAATGGAAGTTGTGTTATTCAAGGCACACTACTTGTCTAATTCTCTCTAGTGTTTTATGGGTTACAGGAGGCCGAACGATTGCATAAATATTGTGAATACAACCATTGTGGAAGGAATGATTGGCTTCAAGTTCAATCCCTACATAAAAGCCAACAAAATATTTCTGAAGATTCAGATATTTTACAGGCCGACGAAAATGCAAAAGATAACAAGAAGTTGTTTTATAGTTATATT
>ML839251.1:30025-73288 GCA_009831015.1 Picea engelmannii | reverse complement strand
GAATGAATATAACAAAGGGATATTGACCCAATGCATGGTGTCACTATTGTTTATAGTTTCCCTGTTGTTTTTTGTTTTCATGAATGAATGAGTTATGTTATTGAAAGTATGAGACTGTGAAGCGTTTGAATAAGTCTCAATTGTTTCTCTTTGTTGAGTTTATGCAAGGTGTGCATATAGTCCATAGGGAGTTTGTCGACAGAGTTTGTTTTGACTTAGGAGATAAGAAGAGATAGCGTGAAACTTCCATTGCAGAGGGTGCAAAGGGACTATTGCTAGGCATGCACAGTCACCCGCAAGAAGCTAAGTCTTGTGTAGAAATCTGTTGCAAGGAATGCACAAGTTGTAATTTCAACTAAGTGTCGGAGTAAACCCTCTAAGGAATCAAAGGGTCCGAAAGATAAATCTCAAGAGATACAGCAGGGAGAAAACTTCAAAGGAAATAAGGTTCTAAAGGTTTCACGAGCCATCGGCTAAGATTCGTCCAAGAGGGACTCAGATCATTCTGGATCATTGGATCTAAGACGAAGTGCACGAGATTTAAGTCTCTACGTGCACATAAGAGCGAGGATTCCTTGAAGTCCTGAAGAGGCTAGGCACCATCCATCATCCAGAGGGACACGTGGTGGCAGATCTGAGTCTTCGGATGAAAGCACTCCGGGAAGAACAAGTGTGCATGAGTTTAAAACTCTCGAAGCCCGAATAGTCGAAGTCGCTCATATCCATTGATTATGAAGGAGGACATGCGTCAGTAGATTGTGAACTCTGGGTGAAAGCATTCCAGAAGGAAACAAGCATTGAAAGGTTGAGACTTACGAAGGTTGAAGTCCCAAAGTGGACTAGAGTTGTTGATTAGAGGTGGATACATGGTGCATGATCGAAAGCTTCAGGTACAGAATATTCTGGGAAAAGCGGAGGTTGAAAGTGCAAACTCCTAAAGCGTGGAGTCTCGAAGTGAATCTCGATCGTTGATTGTGAAGAAGGTCGAGGGTCGTTGATCTTGTCTAGGGTGAAAGTATCGAAGTTTCATAGCACCAGAAGGTTAAGCCCTGGGTCATAGCCCTAGGTCATCGGAGAGGAAGGAGCTAGCCTCTGTCAGTGTGATATTAGAGACAATGCGCTAGAAGAATAATACCCGTGGATGATCGTTGATCAGAGATCGGGAAAATTTACGGTGAGCACTCATTACAGGGAGCAGAGAAAAAATTAACGGTCGTGCTAGTTCACAGCCCTCAATTTGCCAGCGTTGTTGATCTCGACGGGACAAGAGATCAATAACCATATTTTAAAAGGAGATTGAATGAGCACTTTTCCAATTACGGGGACAAATATCTATGATAAAGGGAAAACACATTGACCACCCACAATTTCTATGAACCGTAGATCGATGAACAACTCGGTGACGATCAGATCGTGATCGTGAAGACCCTGAGGGTGATAACAAGGCCTGTGTTTTTTCACGTTTGAGACTAGTAAGGTCCTAGGGAGCTGATCCATCTCGAGAATGTTTATCGATCCTTAACCGGGAGGTCGATCAGCCCTGAGGCAGGAACTAACGTCTGCATCAATATTCATGTTTACGGTTGTCCCATCTATATTCATATTCCTAATGAGAAAATGACTAAGTTGGAACGTTCTAGTTATAAGGGTATCTTTGTGGGTTACAATGAAACCTCTAAATCTTACAAAGTATACATTCCATCTTTAATGGAAGGAAATTGTTAGCATATTTTTCAAGTTTGACGAGGATCCATGGACCTCCAAGTCTTGGGAACCTCTAGTAGACATTGAAGAGGTAGATGAGATTATTTCCCCAAAGGTTGTTCCTTGGATTTTAGAAAAAAAAAAAATATTTAGATCAATAATCTCTTGGAAGTGAAAGGGTTGCTTATTTACCATCCAATCCATCTAGAAAACCTATGCACCTTATCCATACATTATAGTATGTAAACAAGAAAGTTGTAGCTCCTATGACTTTATTTTAGGTAAGTTATCCTTACAAGAAAATTTTGAATTTTCTGGCACTAATATCATCCATAATTGATGTAGAACCTTTTAGTTTTGAAAAGATATTAAATTAGAATGTTTTTCGAGATGCCGCAGTGGAGGAGTACAACTCCATCATGAAAAAAATGGCTTGTGGGAGATTATGCCTAGATTAGTGTGGAAGATAATGATTGAATCTAGGTGATTTTACAAGGTTAAGAATGTAAAATATGGTAGCATAGATATATTCAAAGATTGGTTTGTGGTTAGAGGGTTCTCCTATCAAGTGGGAGTTGAGTATGAGGAAAATTTTGCTCCTATTTCTAGTTATGCCTCCATCAAACTCATTATGTCCTTGACATTAGTCTTTGGTTGGAATTTATATTAAATGGATGTAAATATAACATTCCATAATGGTCTAATTCAAGAGGACGTGTACATAAATCAACAAAAAGGATTTGAGTCACATGGGCATGAGACCCATGTTTCTAAGTTGAAGAAATCCCTTTATGGGTTGAGGCAAGAACCATGTGCATGATAGTTTTGTATCAATGAGTATATTTTAAGCTTATATTTTGGTCAAGGCTTTTCATGGAATATCATCTACTTGCACTGAGTATTTTGGATGTGCTCAATGAAGTGTGTTTCTTTGTTAACATATTTTCTATGTAGACACAAAGGTTCCCACCATTGGAAGTGTCAGATAGGAAATGACCATTGGCCAATAGGTAGAAATCCAAATCATATTTCAAAGGGGCCACATTGTGTCACATTATATTGAGGCAGTTATAAAAATTAGTGACTGGAAGCAAGGTTTTTCATCATATGTGCATGTATTCTTGTGATTATACATGTGAATCAAGTGCATAAGAGTTTGGTTAACAACTTTTGTTGAATTGAGAATGGAACATTGTAGATGTGTCCAAAATTGTGTCACACAGATCCCAAAGAGACTCCTAATTATAGAAATGAATTTGGTATCTTTTTCATTGACAATAGACGTGGATGACTTAAATATAACCAAATATATGTGAATAAGTGTTTCACAATGTCCTATTCATGGCACAAAGATCACCATATTCGAGAACCAATTGACCAAAAATTGCATTATGGTGGTGGAATGTGATAAGGGAACCTCACAAAAAAATCCACAGAGATTGATTCACATGGGTGCAAAGGAATGGATAGAGGTGTATATAACCCCTACCTCATGTTGGTAATTTTTGTACTCACACAAGAAACACATCTCTTAATATATTTTTCCATTCCAACAGGATAGTGAAACCAACAAAAATACTTTTGTAACACAATCAATGTCTTATGGACAAAAAAATGATCCTCTGCCTTGGAGGAATGTGCCTCCCAAATAATCTTGTTACACTCATGTGTGGGGGGGCATAGGATTATAGGGTGGAAAAATGAGTTACACAATGAAAATTTGGTCATGATACTCCTTGGGTAATATCTACATAAATATTGTTTAATACTAGATCCATTATGCAATGCTTCAACAAATTGTGTGTTTGATATTCATAATTGTTTAGAATAGTCAACAATGCGTGAAATGGTGGTCGACATAAGTAACCATTGACATAGTTAGATGCACCATGCGTATGTCGATCACCAAGTGGAATTGTTGTAGATAGGTTATCCACTTCCATTGGTTCATGCTTCGAAATTTGCTTATGTCTACACACACAATGAATTATTATGGTTGGAGTGTTTAAGAGTCTCCTTCCCAAGAATGTAATGTTGCCATTTCTTAATAACTTGGATGATCACGTAACATTTCTTTGATGTAAATGGAGTAATTTCTAATAGCATCACTTAAATTTTTAAAGTGGTGTGCAAGGAGATGCCCATTTTGTAGGAAAATAGCATCGACAGCATAATTTAAGGTATGAGTCTTAAAGGGATGATGTAAATCAAGGAGTTATATGACCAACAAAGAGTTTAGTTTGCATTTAAATTATCTTTGATGTCGAGGACAATGATTTGAAGGTGCGATTTATATATTTAGTGTCTTTCGCGTAACTATGGTTGAGCTAGCATCACATCACATAGCTCCATAGGTGCAACATCACATGTTACTTCATCCTTCTAAAGATTTGTCTTATGCTTTATCTTGGGAATGTGAAAAAACTTCTCTTTGGTGTTCAGGGAGAAGCACCAAGGGAAAAATTTATAGATTCTATGTATTTCCCACATGTATCATTGTGTTATCACCGCATCACATGTCTCCATATGTGCAACAAATCTTGTCACCATTCGTCCTTCCAGGGGTAGATAGTGTATTGAAAGTGCATTGGTGGGTGACATATAGTTCATTCTCTGAATTGAGCCACTTGATGTTGTAGGGTTATGGGTAGAGTTGGGTAGCTAATTTTAGACCAATCAATGATTTAAGAGATCATATTCCTTTGAATCCCATTGCCAATGCTAAAATGAAGAGGGTTTTTTTGAACACACATTTGACTGTGAAAGATATATTGGCTCTTAGTAAACACCATGGTAGGAAATTTAGTGTTATTTCTAAGCCTAGTTTTTTTTTTTTTCATCTCTCAAAAATAAAAATAGATGTCATAGTATGTTAATTATGTCATAGACTTTCAACTGACCCAGGAACTGATTCCATTAGACACAGACTCAATACTAAGTCCAACTAGGGGAAAAAAACAACACACACTAATTAATCTAGGAGTCAAGCATGCAAACAAACCTTATCACAAAGAAGCGTTAGTTGGTGATGGAATCCAACATCGCGGAATCGATGCATGAAGGGGATGAGTTTAAATGGGTGGGAAAGTTACATTGATAATCTGCTTAATGAACTAACACCCTGGCACAAGTTACCTCACCAAGAAGTGGGAAACCCTCCAAGGAGTCTGAGTGAGTCTAGCCAACGTCGATCCCAGGTACAACAACACCTTCCCTGTGTTGTCACCTTGGGTAGGAAGTCTAAAATATTATGGCCTCTATGGTACCACCTATTGTACCAAAGTAGAGGGGGGATAGTCGATAGTCGACACCAAGACCAACAAAGCAGGGTTGATTACTCTGTTGACCCCAATGTGACCTCATGCTTGACCCTTGTGTTAGAAGGGCTTCCCAAAGTCAGTGATATAGAAACTGGATTTCACTCAGTAACTCAAATCTTTATGTTTTCTTAGCGGCTTTGGAAATTTATTCTCACAATCCTGTTCCAAATCTCTACACCTAAGCTAAGATGGGTTTCAAGAGCCCTAGAAAATTTTCTAGATAAATTTTAATTAGCACTTGACTTTAGGTTGTTGTTACTCAAAGGATTGGTCGTGAAACTGATGGCATTTTAACTCGACTCTTTAAACCATGCAAGAGGAAAATGAAATGCAATAATTTCAACTTCGATGAAAACTAGCTATGGGAAGGAGAAATAAGTTTCGATCAAAGAAATGATTTCTTGATTGATTACTATGTGGATCAATTGACAATATTGTGAGATGTCAATGAAAATAATCTACAAGAACTTAAACTTTATAGAGTGTAACATAAGGTGGAAAATCAAAGGTGGTCACTAATGTTATTTTTGTCTAGTTAGAGCTTCATCCAAAATCCAGCAAAAACTTCAACTCATTACTGGGAAAGGTGTAGAATAATATGGGAAGCTTCATCCAAAATCCAGCAAAAACAATCAACCATTCACTTCCGTTAACATATGGGAAAAATCTATCTCAACTGGAAGGTTGGGAAAAATCCCTTGGCGATGTAAAGGCCTATCTTGAAAGGCTCAAAACCCATCTAAAAGGGATAACTTGTGCTCTAAGTATCAAAAGTATATTAATAGAAATGCCTCGTTTAGTTTAATCTTTAAAAGATTTTGATGTAGGGCCATGAGTTGTCGTTCCAGGTTGGAGGATGTTTATTCGAGATCTGCCACATTAGAGATATGTATGGACTCTGATATGTTTGGACTCTGTATAAAACTCATGCTAGTGTAAAATCTATCTTTGTTTAGTTCTAAGTTCTAGATTCTGGTTTGTAATTGTTGTGTTTCATCGAAAAGTTTGAATTCTATGACAATTAACCAATCTTCGTCAATATGGGTTATTAGTTTTTCAGCCTCTTGCGATTGGTTTTGTTTGACTTCAACAATCACCAAATCATGCTCAACCAAGTGGGATTCAAGTGTTGTAGTTTGCACGTCCCATTCTAAAGTTTGTCACTGCAGAGTTTGCATCATATCTGCAACTTTGGCATTTACCACTTGAAACTCTACCAAACAACTTGAAATTTGTTGGTAGTGCGGGTTCAGAGTAGAGGGTAAAGGTTTTAGTAACACACTAGTCATCAATTATTCTTATCTTTTATATGGCCTTCTCTATCATACATAGTGCAGACTCACAAAAATTCAATGTATACATGGGATTCATTAAGTGCTCAAATATCTTGGTTTAATGAAATTTGTATTTATGCTCCCATAGAACCTAGTAGTAAACATGAAATAATTTTTCATTGGGTTGTCACTGCCATTCGATTTCTGTGAAACCGTTTGTGGAAAATGATACATCTAGTAGATATGAATATATATGAAATGATAGAGTAATTCTCATAGATTAGTATTTGGCTTTTAATATGGAAAGACTTAATGTATTTGAAAATATAGAGGACTAGTTGAAAATTGTCCCAACCCTCATCACTTGATATAGCAATGGGACCCAAACTTACTGGAACTAGGTTGCATCTTCTTTGCCATAAAGTATACTAATTAATTCCACTATTATCCTATAAGGTGTCCTCAAACGGACCATTGATCAAACACCTGAGCATCTTGTCCTAAAGGCCTTTCCTTTCATCCACCCTATCTTGAGGTTTTGATGGTAATTAAGATCGAAATACATGACGCACTCATTAGTGAGATCAAACTCGGGCCTTAGGTACTTCATACATCCAAGATCAAGGGATCAAAGGTTGAAGCATATTTTCATTCTTTATTTATTATCAACCTATTTTCAATATATATGTGGTTGATCAACCATGAGATGATCTTAGCACAAGGCATGATAGCTAGTTTGGTTAGTACTCCATGAAGACTAGACCTTTGGATAGTCTGGTACACCCAAACATCTGGGTTGTATCATTTGGTGGTAGTGTAAGATTTGGTTAAGTTTCTTCTTTTGGAATCTAATATATTTTTCCCCATTTATAACTGGTACCTGAGTCGATTTTACATTTAATGTCTCCATAGAATAGCCTTATGGTATTTTCTTTTTCTATTTATATTGATGTTTCCTTATCTTGGATGATTTCATGGGTCACATCCTTCTTCTAGTGTTTCCTTTTAGCAGACATATCTATATCCTATAACTCATCCATATCAAGGGAAGCACATATTAGTATGATTACAAAATATAAACTTACAGTGTCCATGTTCATTTCGCTGTTGGTTTCTTCATCAAATTTTTAGTGTGCTTTGTGAGAAAATAACTATATGGTTTTCAAAGAATATAACATTCCTAGAGGCCCCTAAACTAGACTTATTACTATATACGAGTGTGTTCAATGAGAGGGAAGATCAATTGTAGCCATGGGTAAGCAACTTGGTAGAATGGTAACAAAAATGTATGTGTAATAAATTGATTCCCTGTCATACCTGGATACCAAAGGGAAGCAAATAATTTTGATTAAAATGGAATGGTGCAAGGGTGGCTATCCTTGTCACATTTCAAATGGAATAGATGGCTAAGTATAAAGGTGTAAGGAAATATTCTAGATAAGCAATATGGATCATTGATATTTTAAACTAGATTTTAACCCCCAAATTGATTGTGAGGAGGGAACCAATTGGAGAATGGCTAAGTATGGCTAGTGAATCGTACAATTCTTATTTCAAATTAGGAGTAAATAAATTTATGGGGTGAGGGTGGGTTCAAGGAAATACAAGAGGGAAAGTGGAGAAAAGGGAAAACCTATCGAAATAAGTAACACAACCAAATCAATCTCCTTTATACTTGGATGTTTTCTCTCTCTTGTGGGTTTTCTACTAGCATGCTTGCTCCATCGCCCTTATAGATTTCAGAAAGCCAATGTTTAGTATGATGAGAAAGGCACCCCGTGGAATGGGAATTGTGAAAAATATGACGAACTATCATGTAATAAGGAATTTTTCAAGCAGCTTGATTTGGTTGGGGATTCGGATACCTTCAAACAACAAGTGCGAAGAGAATTTTTGTGTTTTTCAAAAGTTCTCAATGAGAATCCATACCAACAAAAACAATATGAAGAGTAAGTGAAAGTTGGATCCTTGCTTTGCATTGTGTGTAGCATCAAGTTTCCAAAATATTTTGTAGATACCCACAACCTGGTCATGCATACATTTAATTCTCGAAAAGTTTGCCTTAGAGTTGAACACTTGGGCATGCATAAGGCTTTGTGTGTCTTGATGGGTTAGAATCATGTTGTACCACCAGATCATGCAAAGGTGTACCATTCACTGCCATTTCCTGATGCAAGAGCCATGAAAGAAGATTTTATTCTATGGCCACCATTGGTTATTGTGCATAATGCAAACGGTGAAATGAAGAAAGATGGGTCTGAGAATGTTATTCGCAATATAGATATGGATTAGATTCTTCAAGGACTTGTATTCAACAATGGAAAAATAATGGTAGTAAATGGAAGTTGTGTTATTCAAGGCACACTACTTGTCTAATTCTCTCTAGTGTTTTATGGGTTACAGGAGGCCGAACGATTGCATAAATATTGTGAATACAACCATTGTGGAAGGAATGATTGGCTTCAAGTTCAATCCCTACATAAAAGCCAACAAAATATTTCTGAAGATTCAGATATTTTACAGGCCGACGAAAATGCAAAAGATAACAAGAAGTTGTTTTATAGTTATATTGGAAGTGATGGGGATTTGGAAAAAGTTGATTTTGATACTAAGAAAAGGACCTTGGTGGGGTGATACTCCTGACCTCCTTATATTACTAGTACTGTTTGATGCCTACATGTAATAATAAGAAATTATGGTGATTTTTTACCCTAAGGAAGAGGCGGGTTCAATAATTTATCAAAGACATTATGGCTAGTGCTTTTCTCCCTTCACATGTGTAGGTGGGGTCTCGGATTGGATCTAATTCTCATGCCTGACGTCGTGAACAAAACATGTCTTTATCTCATGATATCCTAGAGCGCGGGTGTCGGCTCCCCCCTCTCACTTGTCTCTAAATGCCATTTTTATCTTCGTGATGGGTTGATAACTACAAAATTAGTGTGTTGGCTCCCCCCTCTCACCTGTATCTGAACGTCAGGGTTTTCTGATCTTCGTGATGGGCCGATAACTAAAAAATTAGTGTGTTCGGTCCCCCCTCTCACCTTTCTCCGAACGTCGGGGTTTTTTTATCTCCGTGATGGGTCAATAACTAAAAAATTAGTGTGTTGGCTCCCCCCTCCCACATGTCTCTGAACGCCAGGGTTTTCTGATCTCTGTGATGGTACGATAACTAAAAAAATAGCACATGCAGGGGTTTGTTAACATTTATACAGTTTTTATAGCAAGATTTTCCTCACCCCATGAAATCTTGCACATAAGCCCTTTTTCCATTTCCCTATGCAGACTTTTCATCCCTTTTTGCAAATCCCAGAGCTAAAAATACAATTTTTTTCCACATCTACGCACCCTGCCTACTATACAGCATGCGTATACGCAAGTTGCACCACTACAACCCACGTACATCGGGAAATGTGCCCAGAATTGAAAAATGGTTTCTGGTTTCCATGTCATGACAGGAGATCATTGATCCTTGACCTTCCATATATTGGAAATGTTCTGACTCGACCCTTCAGCTCCATTTGAAGGCTATAAATGGGTCAATTCTGAGCTATGGAAAAGAGGAGAAAGAATTCAACTTTAAGAGCAAAGTTACTCTGGAGGAATTATTCACTTCACATTGAGTCTGCATCCCTTTGTCCTTTAAGTTTGAACACAGTGTTCAACCCCCAAGCTCTTCCCGTATTGAGTGAGAACTCCATTGTCTCTATTACATGAGCTTGCCTTTGGTGGAGGATTGAAGTGGTGGAGGCCCAGCTGGAAGGAACTTAGTTTCTCGGTTTT
Source organism: Picea engelmannii (assembly GCA_009831015.1). Taxonomy (NCBI): domain Eukaryota; kingdom Viridiplantae; phylum Streptophyta; class Pinopsida; order Pinales; family Pinaceae; genus Picea; species Picea engelmannii. Next base: position 63,207 of record ML839251.1, on the reverse strand, counting down.
GAACCCTGTCGACATGGAAGTGTGTAACTTTTTCACTTTTGTTGATCATATCTTAATATAAATACTCTTTTCTCATCCAATTGATATCTTGCAAATATTTGAATTATTATTCCATGGGTGTATTTGTTATGAATGTTAATGGATTATGCTATTGAATGTTATAAAATCATATATTATCACCATATGCTTGCTTTGCTTGGTTGTTGAGGACTAGTTGCAAGTATATTTATTTGGGTCAAGTGCTCAACGGTGGACTTCATCAAGCGTTTGGATGAGGTAGGCCTTTTATCTTGTCTTGCTAGCATATTTTTTTATATGGCATACTTGAGAATAGAATTGATTTCTAAAGTCATTTACATATGTTGTGGTTTTCCCATAGCCATAGAGAGATTTTCCTCATAACAAAATTGGCGAACATACTGGGGATTGAATCTTCTTTCTTGGGGTTTGAAGTGTTTTTCTCCTTAGGTTTCTCTCGTTCATATTGCATTTCTTGTTGTATCATTTCTTGACAACCTCTGTTCACTCTGGGTCTGAGTCTTTCAACCTTCTCCTTAGCCTATCTATGTTTTTGACACATATACACGAGTTTTTGCTTGACAGTCGTGTACATACGCGTGTTGTCCTTCTGCAAGCTACATACATACGCGATTTTCCCTTGAACAGTTGTATACATCAACCTCTTTTGTTTGTTTGTTGGGTTTGGTGGTTGTTGGGTAGGTTTTGATGATTGTTGAGTCTTCTTGGGTCTCTGTAGTGATCGTTAAGTGTCTGTGGAATGACAGGAAACCTGTCTTTGGTTGAATTTTTTACGGTGCCTTTCTCATCATATTTTCATTTTGATTGTCCTTGTACATTGTCTTGGGTGTTTTTCTCCTTGGTATCCTACTTGAGTTGTCTCTTTCTATACACAGTAGAGTCTTTATATATCAAGTTGTTGTTCAGTCCATGCATTTTCATTTTTCTTATGTTGAAAATACAAAAATATTAGGCATTTTGCATTGATTGGCATTTTGATCTTTTGAGTCTTCGTCGTTTATCTTTGTGCATGTAAAGAAAGATTGTATTTTTATTCATAATTGCAGAATCAAATTGAAAGTTGCATGGTTTTAAGAAGCATATCATTCATTGGAAATTGAAGTTAGGACTTTGCATTGTATTCATATTTACTTTACTTGCTGAGTCATAACATCACTGGTTTCATGACTGCACTTTTTGAGTAAGCACGCCAATTAAAATTAACGCTATAATTTAAAATTTATTAGTAACGATTTTACTTTCTAGGGTGCACAAACTAGCTTAGGATTTAGTGCCTTGGAATAGGATTTTGTGAGTAAACTTCTCCAAGGCTATTAAATAAACATATGTTTCTAACTAAGGGAGTGGAGAAATCCATTGTATAATCGGTAATATCATGAGGCTTCGCTTACACTAGAGTCAATCACAAGGTCGGATGAGGTTGGTTGAAGGGATATCCCCCAAATACCTTCTTAGCATCAGAGATATTTCTGGGGATCTATTCGTATTTGGGGATCTTGTTACTGCCCTTACCTCTGTGAGAGGCGGTGCTTTCAAGGTTTCGAGCTTTGCTAACCTACCCATACGATGGACCTAACTTATGACTTCTCACCTGTGCATCGGTTATACAATGGTTGCTTAGTTTCATGACTTAGGTGCCACATACGTTACTTGCAGGGGTTATTCTGCAGGTACCCTGGGTCAGATAAGGGTCGGACAACACACAACATTTATGGAGGATTACCTCTCTGGGGGGATCTGACCAACTGGTTGTTAAGCCCACGAGGGCCCTTATAACTGATTTTGTTACCTCCGATCTTTAGCAGGGAGTCTCAGGCCCCTCTTGGGCAAGACATACCCACTTTAGCGAGGGAGGTCCATTTCAGCCACTTTATCATGTTTGTGTGCATTTTGGTCGTTTGATTATTTTTGGTGTGCTCTTTGATTACTAGTTGGCCTTAGGATTTGTTTTTGTATCTTGAATCTTAAGTCATTGTGGAGTTGGACCAGCTTCCCCACCGGTCCCGCTGCTTGTTACAATTACCACCAGATTTTGAGTCTTTGCCTTCTAAAAGGCATAGAGTTATTAGACGTGGTACACACACCTCCATTTTTCAGACTTGTGATTCTACAAGGATGAGTACTGAACTGACTCATCAGAATACTGGGAGCCCTTCGACACCTACACATACTATAGTTAATGGAAACCCTTCAACTCCTGCAACCACAATGGTTGTAGTGTCGAAGTTACCTATCATCATTGTTTCCCATCCTATTGTGAATACTCAACCTATTTCCATGAACCCATTTGGGTCTCTTGGTCACTCACCGGGCTATAATGTTCAGTCCATCCCTATGGCCTCTAGTCCTTTTTCCTATGGTATGCTAAATTTTACTTCACAGTTTTCAAACTCCATCCCAGCTATTGTCCCTAATGCTAGCATTACACTTGGGGGCACAACTCCTCCTTATACTCCAATCTCATTTGGTGGCTCTCAGATCCCTCAAACGACTCCTACTATGGGAGGCATTCCTTCTTTTAACCCTAGGTCTAATATTGTTGCTTTTGGGTGGAGAAACCAACCTGACGGACAAGATTTTGCTCAAGTTTTGTCCTATACCCTCACCTTCTCGGTGTTGATTCCAGCCAACACGTTTGGCATGAAAAATCCACCTTTGTCCTCCGGATTCTCACCTGGAGGAGCTCAGTTTCACACCTTGGGCAACCCCCAACCCGGAGGAGCTTAGTTTCACACCTTGGGCAACCCCCAACCCGGAGCCACTCCGGCTGGGGGAAAGTTTTATAACCCCCATCAGAAAATTGCTACTAGAATGATGCCCAAACTACCTCTTATGAACCAGCCTGGAGGAGGGTCTTACAATCCCGGACAAGGACATGGTTCTTACCAGAAATTTGGATGGGTTGCAATTCCCCAAAACAATCTTTCCAGGGAGCTTAGGGCCAGATGTTGCAACCATGTCTCCCTTTTCTGGCCACACTTAATCTGTCAGACTTGTCTAAGTTGATGAACAACCTTATGTGTCATGATCCTACATGGCCCCCCATCCCCACCAAGCTTCCTTCGGAAATTCTGAAATTCGAAGGTAAGAATGGCGAGGATCCCGGTGATCACATCACCACCTTTCACCTAGGGTGCTCTTCGAAATCCCTTAAAGACAATTCCATTCGGTTAAGATTATTTCAACACAACCTCATTGGGGTTGCTGCGAAATGGTATATCGAACTACCTATGGGGGCATATGGGACCTTTAGTCACATGGTGCTAATCTTCCTTAACCACTTCCAATTGTCAGTTCGTTACAATGTTGGCCTAGAAATTATGTCGATCTTACACCAGGACACATCCACACATATCTCGGATCACATCTAGGAGTGACATAGATGGAAGAGGTTGATCAAGACCTGCATTCCCTTGGATTTCCTATTAGAATGGTTCCTTAAGTCTTTGCAGCCTCCTATCTCGAAGGATGTTGCGACATCCGGGGTTACTTCTGAGGAAGAAGCAATCTTCAAAGCCTAGCAGTTATATCTTATATACACTCAACCTAGGATGTTATACCAGATTCTTCCGGATGCGCTAAGGTCAAACTATGACCCTAGACAAAATCTCGGACCTCATGTCAATGGCATTGTAGGCTCTGCCAATGTGAAATCCATAGACTTGGTGACAAGCCATTTGAAAGATTTGTCTCTAAATCAGTCTACAGGAGGGCCAGATTTTTCTGTGTCTTCCAATCCCACTGAGTCAACGGATGTACATTCTGTGCAATTGTCGACCGACCCAAATGGTAACCAACAACCAGACAGGAATAAAAAGAAAGGACATAATAATAATTGTAAGGGTGGGAAGAATAATAATAAACCCAAGGACAATGGTAATAATGAGAAGACGAACAATAATGTTGGTGAGGGCAAGAAAGAAAGGTGTAAGGTGAAATTTCCCTATAATCTTTGTACAAATGATCATCTTACTTACTTATGCCCCAAACTTGCAGAAGCTGCGAGGCTCTTATCTCTACCACCCACCATGCTGACGAATCCTTTTCCACATAACCAGCACATGGCCTCAAGCTTCTCAAATGCCGAAAATGTGGTCGATGGAAGTCAAAACCCACCGACATAAGATAGTGATCATTTATGCATCAAAATGGTCCTTTCTCAGGTTAATGTAGCCACCTGTTCTCGCGATTACAAATCCTCACAGACTGTACCTGGTCTAGAATCTCCTCCTCCTCTTCTAGAGGCACCTTTCTACATTGAAAAACCAGAGCCACTAGCCCACTACCTCTACCCACAATCCAAATGCTAGAGCCACCCAGAATTACTCTATTGTTAAAGACCTGGGTCAAACCCCATATGCGATGTCGGCTATGGAGGTACTCCAGACTTGTCCTTGATAGAGGAATGCCTTGTTATCTACGTTAGGAGATCTAGACCCTAGTGGCTCGAAAGTTATCAAGTTTGACGTCACGGATGTGAAGCCTCGCTTACCTTACCATGTGGCATTCCAAATCCACATGGGGTACTTAAAGTATACCATCAAACATGTGGTTTTTGATGAAGGCATTGCTACATGTGTCATGTTCTTGATCTGTTGGAAATCTCTTGACTCTCTGACTCTTTCTCAATTGTCAACCATGTTGAATGATTTTAACGGTTGTTCCTTCCGCCCTCACAGTATTCTTCCTACCTTTTCGGTCCAGTTAGGTGGGAAGATGGTAGAAGTGGATGTCGAGGTGGTTAATGAACTCCTCAATTATAACTTGTTACTCGGACGCAATTGGACTTATGCTATCGTTCATATTTCTTACTCTTTGTTTTCCTCACGATGGGAAGATCGTGACAATTGATCAGTTGTCCTTTGCGTATGCTAGCCCCAATGCATTTGTTGGACCGTCAATCCCCGTGGTCGACAATTCTCAGCCCGCAACTGATAATATCGGTGTCGGAACGTATTCATCCCGTATGGGTACTTTCAACTTCATGGCACTGATTCACCATGTTTACGCCATGTCCAGTAGGCCCGTTTCGTCAGAGAGGTTTGTTCCTTTCCGCACTTCCTATTTTAATTATCCACAAACCTTAACTTCCTCGACTTCATCTTGCGAAGGTTAGTCACATTCTGGAATGGCCATGCCACTATTGGTAGTGTATATAGCATATCAATTTGTTCTTGATTCTTCCGTCGATCTTGATCCTATTGCCTTGCCGACGGACGAAGAGGATCATGTTCTTAAGCCCGTGGGGGGCACTTTGTTGTCCTGTTCACATGATTTCCTCAATGAGACTTTTACCTCAAACAAAGCTATCATCGAAGCCATGAATGGTTCTAACAAACCTTAGGATGATATGCATCATCGCTCTTATTTTCTCCCAGAGCTTGCTAGAATCGAACAAGATGAGTTTCGATCTACTTTGAGCGAGATAGTCTGTCACGTCGTAGTTCCACTTGATACACACGACATTTATGTTGAAGGAAATATGGCGAGAATCTCTCCTACCATCATGATCAATATCTCTTGTACCCCTAGCAAGATTTAAAATGTACACATCGATGCAGATTGTTCGCCAGAATAAATCTTGGTCAACACCGAACTCTTCAAGGAATTCTGAGATGTATTTTTTTGGTCATATGAAGAGATGCTAGGAATCAACCCTCGAATTGTCGAGCATGAGATTAGAACTTATATGGATGCTAAGCCTGTTCGATAACGTCTTAGAGTTGTCAATCCCTGGAATTCCCTTGCTATTAAGGCAGAGGTAGAGAAACTACTTAATATTGGCTTTATCTACCCGGTTCCCTTGACTGAATGGGTATCCAATCTCGTTCCTGTGAATAAAAAGGAGGGAACCATCTGTGTATGCATGGAATTCTGTGACCTGAACAAAGCCTATCCTAAAGACAACTTCCCAACACCTTTCATCGATCGAATTCTCGACGAGTGTGCGGGAAGCAAATTGTTTTCTTTCATGGATGGATTTTTAAGCTATAACCAAATTCAAATTAAACCTAGGGATCAACACAAGACGGAATTTATTTGTCCTTGGGTACTTTCGCATACCGAAAGATGCCTTTCGGCCTTAAAAATGTCAGATCAACCTTCCAACATGCTATGACCTTCGCATTCCACGATCTTAAGCATATAGTCGAAGCTTATCTTGACAATCTTGTTGCTCACTCTCATAAGAGAGTGGATCACTCTAAGCACCTTCAACTAGTTTTTGAAAGATGTCGTCATTATAGAATCTAGTTGAACCCTCATAAGTGCATATTTTGCATTAGGTCTGGATGTATTTTGGGATTTTTAGTCTATGAGACCAAGATCGTGGCATATTCGTTAAAGTTTGAGGCAATACTTTGATTTCCTCCCCCGCGCACTATTCGACAACTTCAAGGTTTACAGAGGAAAGCCAACTTTTTAGGTCGGTTTATCGTAAACTATGCCAATATCACTAAGGGTTACATGTGTCTTTTGAAGAAGGGCACCCCTTTTATCTGGGATGAGTGAGCCCATGAATCCTTCGATGCTTTGAAGAAAGCCTTGGTATCAACGCCTCTGCTGAAGTCTCATGACTACGATAGGGATTACTTGTTTTATGTCATTTCATCTAAGGAGACGATTGGTATGGTTTTGGTTCAAGATGATGATGAGATCCGCGAGCACGTCATATACTATCTTAGTCGAAACTTAGTAGGTCCTAAGCTCAATTATTCTCACAGTGAAAAGCTAGCTTTGGTTGTCGTTCACGCACTCCAACATTTACACCATTGTATATTGCTTTGCAAGACTACTGTGGTTGTCGGTGTCAATCCATTTCAATACGTCTTACCAAGCGTATCATAGGGGGAAAATATAATAAATGGATTGTCATTTTACAAGAATTCGATCTCGATTTCGCTTCTGCAAAATCCAAGAAATCACTAGTCTTTGCAGAGTTAATATTTGACTTCCTACGATTGGATGAGGATGTTATCCATGTTGATTTGTTTGCAGACGAACACATTTTCCTTGTCTCGTCATCCAACCCCTAGTTTGGAGACAATGTTCTCTATCTTAAAACTTTGAAGTTCCCTCAGCATCTCTCATGAGATGACCGATGGTGTGTACGATACCAAGCTAAGAATTACATTATCCTCGACGATACCTTGTATCGTCGAGGAATAGACAATATACTACGTTGTTGTTTAACTCACGAAGAAGTTGAGTCAATTCTCATGATTTCCACAGTGGGGCTTGTGGTGGTCATCTATCCGGGCTTGCGACAACCCATAAAATTTTGTGCATTGGTTATTTCTGGCCATCTATCTTTAAAGATTGCATTGAATCGATTAAAAAGTGTCACCTATGCCAAGTGTTCACTCGAAAAATGTGCTCACATCCAACCCCTCTTCACTCAGTCATTACCATCGGTCTCTTCACCAAGTGGGGGGTGTACTTCATGGATTGAAAACCAACTTCAGTTGGGGGGCATCAACACATTATCATGGTCGTCGACTACTTTACTAAGTGGGTCGAGGCCATGCCCACAATTAAATCTGATGGGAAGACTGTCACCTTCTTCGTATTCAATCAAATTATCGCCAGGTTCAGTATCCCGAGTGAGATTGTCACTGATCATGGTAGTCACTTTCAGAATGAAATGATGGAAGAGCTAGCATCAAAGATGGGGTTTAATCATGGTCATTCTTCCCCTTACTACCCCCAGGAAAATGGATAGGTAGAGGTCGTCAACAAGTCTCTCAAGACCATTTTGTAGAAAATTGTCAGCCAAAGTAAATCTGACTTGCATATTATGTTATATCCTGCACTTTGGGAATACTGAACCTCGGTCAAGACTACCACCAGATTTTCTCCTTTCTAGTTAGTACATAGTGTGGAGTCGATATTACCTATTGAATGTGAAATCCCTTCTCTTAGATTGGCAGTCACACTCCTCCCTGACACTTCTGATCTCGAGTGACGCCTTATACACCTAAAGAGTATTGGCGAGCAACGTCGAGATGCCTCTATGGCTATCAAGGTCAATAAAAGACGTGTCAAGGTCCAGTACGATAAGTCTATCTATCCTCGATTGTATGTTGAGGGTGACTTGGTCCTTTTATATGACCAAGCCAAAGAACCGTTGGGGGCAGGAAAGTTCAAACCCATGTGGCACGGTCCCTATATCGTGCGATGTGTCTTAGAAAAAGGAGCCTATGAGTTAGAAGATTATGAAGGGAACATGTTGTCCCAGCCCAGGAATGGGCTCTACTTGAAAAGATATTACGCTTGAGCCCGAAGCTTGGGCGTAACTCTTTGTATACTAATGTAATTTAGTGTATATATATTTTCCCTTTACTTTTTGTCTTCAGCTTACTTATCAAGTTTTCCCTTGGTTGGCAGATGTCAACGGAGTCTTCAGTCTACTTAGGATTCACAGATGGAGCTAGTCATCATACACAAAACTTGGCTTCGACCACTTGGGTGGTTTACTCACCCGAGGGTCTACTAGTGTCTTTAGGTGGTGTATGCCTAGGTGCATCCACGAATAATGTGGTCGAGTATAGCGTCGTTCTAGAACTTTTGTGTGATTCCATTTCACATGGTATTTGCTCTTTAGAGGTTCATCTGGATTCCTAGTTAGTAGTATGTCAGTTGAACGACAGTTACCACATGCACAATCCTACTTTAGTCTGACGATTCCTACGGATATGTATTTTAGAACGACAATTTGATTTTATTACTTATCATCACATACCTAGGAGTTCTAATTATGTATCTGATGCTTATGCTAATTTCGTTTTAGATTGGCATTTTTCACATAACTAAAGCAAAGAAAACAATCTCATCAATGTAGACATTGTAATATAAGTAAAGCCGAAGAACCCTGTTTTATATATATTTCAAAAAATATGGTGTTTATAGTACAAAATTGGGGCCAACACCCTCAATACACATATACAGTCGATAATACAAAATCCATGACATCTATGCCTATGGCGTCGGATGTGTGTCATGATAACAAACTACAACGTTTGTGAGATGTCGAAAGAGTCGTACACAAGCTCTAGGCACACCAACCACTTGTCGTTGCATGGCCTTCGACAGATCCTCTATCTGAACCATCAGAATCCTATGTGTCAAACGAGACAAGTTTCTCTGGACATCTTGAAGGATTCTCTCTTCTTCTCCTCTTGCCACCTCATCTCCCCGGTGCCTCCGACGATGTCGTGGAAGCCCGTCCGGTCGTCGAGGACCTATGTCTACGTCACACAAGTGTCTAGTTAGTACTTAAGCATCATCCAAAAATATTTTTGTTTTACTATACAAAAAAAACAAAAAAAATTAAAAACTTTGACATACCTATGTCCCCATAGGCGGTCCCTGGTGGCAATGGCATGTCAAGGTCCCCTCTAAAGTCAATCCTTGCATAGGGGTAATCATCCAGAGCAATGACTTGGCGCCTCCACTAGTAACATAAATCATCATTGTAGGGTGTGGGAATCCTAACTCCCCCATGTCGTCTCATTACCTCAGTCTATCATGCCATGGTTGGATCGTGAGGTCCTCTAGAAATCATCTCGACTCTAGGTCCCAAACCTGGAACCCACTTGATGAAAAATCTACACAAGATAGAGGCAAACCCGAATTTCCTCTTGTCACCATGTTTGCACTCTGACAACTGTCTCTTCATATTATCTAGTAGTGAGGTGCACCAGTCGTACACCGTGGGTCTCAGGCACTCTAAGGAATAGAACATGAGTGGCCTCGATGCTTGTTGTAATGAAGTCGATCATGTGATCCTGGTCAGAATGAGGACAACAATCTTGAGGCTGAGATTGTTTATCACTCGGATGGGGAGTTGACTCCTGACCTTCTTGGTCCCTGCTATACAGTGAGCATCTATGTCCTCCTCTATCTCCATACTTCTCCCAGCTCCCCCAGATTTGAGGTTCACCACCTCAACCCGGCGTGATAACCCAGTCAAGAAATATATATCCTCGACTTCAATCCTCAATGTTTTCCCATCGAGGTTGAAGCTCTCACTGTCAGGATCCCAGTAATCCACGAGCAACTATAGCAACCTCACCTAGGCCCTCACCCCTTTCAATGCCCAAAATTTCTACAACCCGCATATTTTCAAGGCCATTTGGGCCCCTAGATCTCTTTCCACAGCAGGATCTACCTCCTCGTGTTCCCTTTCCCTCCATTCTAGCACCATCCTGCCAGATAGACATCAATTTTTGAGTTATCAACCATCAAAATCCTTGTTTATGGACTTATACGTGGATTGCATCATTCACAGTCACGTATGGGGATGAGTACACACGGTTTGTATTTTACACAATCATGTATAACCTCGCGTATACGTGACCCAATCAGTGGTATCCCTCATACACCGAAATAACTAATTTGCACCTTAATTAACTCAAATTTTGCAACCTAATTAAAAAATGTAATCCACTAGAAAGGAAGAAGAGGGGAAGAGGAATTACCTAGTCCAGACGTTCTATGATTCTGTCACTTGACGCTCCCACAATCAACAGTGGAAGATCGGAGGTAATTTGGTCTAATTTTCACTATTTGGGTAAAAAGTCAAAATGACATAGTAAAATTTGGTTTTTGTTACTATTTATAGCATTTTTTACCCACTTTCTATAGTTTCGGATCATATTTCCACCTAATGGACTAATACAACAGTGGATTGAGTTGGTTTTTGTAGTTTTCACCAGGGATTCTTGCGGATTTCAGTGTTATCTTGATCGTTCATAACCACAAGCAGGTATTTTCGATACCCAACATATAGGATAGGTATTTGTCCCATCATGCACACTTGCATTGTCCTATAATTGTCACTCATATGCCTTAGGTACAAACCCAGTTTTTACGACACAGAACCCTCCATTTGCTACAAGACGTGTCGTCATCAAGTGGTAGAGACTTACCAAACATGGGTACCCTAGTTAGATCCTCTGCTCCATTTGGTGCCCATGCCGAGAATTTTTTTCGTAGGACCGGGAGTCCCTTATAGATAATACATGACTTTATGTTGAGCCTCATTTCTCATTCATAAGCATGCTTCCCTATACCTAGAGGACTCCCAACCAAGTTTGATTTAAGCTCTTTTTCGACTCATTTTCAAAAAGCGAAAATATTTTCGAGTGAATTTGTCTCTTTCACACTCGTAAATTGGATTTGAAAGGACATCTATTTGGTACAAGTTTATCCCTTTTTCACACCAAGTAGACTAAGATTATAAAAAAGGACATTTTTTGGCGTCAAGTTGTGATTGCATCTCATGCCCTTGCTTTCAGTATTGAGCCTATAGTCGATTCTCACTTTGCATTATAAATTGTTTGCTTCAGCAGTTTTGCATCCTCAACCAAGCAGAGCCTCGTTTATATCCTTCGCAATTTGACACCCTATACCCAAGAGGGAACATTCCCCCGAGTGTTCATCTCCCGCATGCACCTCCTTGCATTGAGCATAGGTATGTTCCATTGGTGGAACTAGTTTTTCTTACTTGCGACGCGTGTTTCCTCCTTTGCATCATAGCATTCATTTGACTATGAAAAAACAAAAAAAGACGAGCGAGAAGGGAGTATTATCTTCTATTGGCAGCAGTCATGTCACTTTTGAACAACACAAAGTTATTGAGTCCACTTGTCATCATAATTTTCGGTTTAGCATGGCCTTAGGAAGATGATCTCGTTACAGAGAGTTTTCTCCACCGACTAGTTACTCTTCCAATCACTATGGAGAGTTTGATTGATGCCTCCTGCATCTCATGGTTTCATCATTGAATCTATGTTGTTGGAGTCTTCCATATGTCTCATGCTCTTGTTCAAAGGATGTCTATCAACCTGTGTCGTCCATTCCTCAGAACTCTTGACTTTTCATGTCATCCATACCCTCAGTTTGTCTCAGAATCACATGATGTTGTAGTCCTATTACACACCCTAGTCCTACTTGCCTCAATGGTAGGTAACCTTGAACCCAACAATCAACATTTCATCATTGGTCATTGACTAGGTGGTTTCCCTTGTGTTCGACAGCAAGACATCTATTCACACATTGGGATTCGTGTAGTGTCTTGGATTCCATTAGCCTTATTGGTGGTTTCCTCGCCTTTGTCAACAATTTTCCTCATTGGATGTTATTCAAAGGGTATTTTTCATGTACCACTTGCACTTGGCACACGCGATAGATGCATGGGTTCATTGGTTTGTGAACATGTTCTTCGTCTGATTTCCTCCAAATCATGAAGCTCCTGCTTTGTACATCGTGTTGAATGATGAGAGATGCCTTAATGCTCTCCTTTCAGTGGGTCTCCTTCCATCAACTTCAGCTCATCTATTATGGAAATGAGACCTAGAGTCCTATGAGTACCTTGAGGCTTGTCATCATTAGTGGCAGGTTCTCTCACCATCAACAGTTGGGAATACATCAATGTCTCCTGATCAATGGATTCTTCAAGTGTTCGACCTCGATTCATTTTTTCACACTTGTAAGAATGTACTCAGTGCCTTGATACCTACTTTCATCATCGGTAGGTTGTCTCGTGTTTGTTAACAGTGTACCTCAATGACCAATAATCAAACGATATCTCATTGTGTTCGACCTCAAATCCTTTATTCACACGATGTAGACTTGCACCATTGGTGAATTGTGTAGAAGACTTGAAGACATCAGTATGTGGTTGCAGCTTTCTTGAGTTGTTGCTTCCTTTTCATTAGACGAGTACCTATGTGACTTCAATGATCATGGGAGATCAGATTGTACTCCATTGTATACAGATATCTTCATATTGATTTTGAGACTGGTTCTACTGGGCCTTATTTGTGACTATGACAACATTTGGCATGTAACCGCATTTGCATTTGCCTATTCATGGCCATGGACAGTTTTTTGGTATATTTTCACATGGATCTGCAGTGTAATTCAAATTTGCAGCCATGTATGCAAAGTTGATGCAGATTGTAATGAGAAACTAGTTCTTCCAGCTAGTTCCTCATCACTCCACTTCTGGGTTTTTTATAATGTATTTAGACCATAGCAGATATTCCTCTAACCTCACACATTAGGGGGCATCTGTTATAGCAATATTTGCCTCACCCCATGCAATATTGCACATAAGGCCTTTTTCCATTTCCCTATGCATACTTTTCATCCCTTTTTGCAAATCCCAGAGCTAAAAATACATTTTTTTCCACATATACGCATCTTGTCTACTATACAGCATGCGTATACGTAGGTTGCACCACTACAGCCTACGTACATCAGGAAATGTGCCAAGAATTGAAAAATGGTGTCGAGTTTCCATGTCACGACATGAGATCAATGATCCTTGGCCTTCCATATACTAGAAACGTTCCAACTTGGCCCTTGAGTTCCATTTGAAGGCTATAAATGGGCCAATTCCAAGCTATGGAAAAGAGGAGAAAGAATTCAACTTTGAGAGCAAAGTTACTCTAGAAGAATTATTCACTTCACATTAAGTTTGCATCCCTTTGTCCTTTAATTCTGAACATAGTGTTCAGCCCCCAAGCTCGTCCCTTATTGAGTGAGAACGCCATTGTCTCTCTTACATGAGTTTGCCTTTGGTGGAGGATTGAAGTGGTGGAGGCCCAGCTGGAAGGAACTTAGTTTCTCAGTTCCGAACCGTGTCGACATGGAAGTCTGTAACTTTTTCACTTCTATTGATCATATCTTAATAGAAATACTATTTTCTCGTCCAATTGATATCTTGCAAATATTTGAATTATTATTCCATGGGCGTATTTGTTATGAATGTTAATGGATTATACTATTGAATGTGCTAACATCATATATTATCACCATATGCTTGCTTTGCTTGGTTGTTAAGGACTAGTTGCAGGTATATTGCTTTGGGTCAAGTGCTCAATGGTGGACTTCATCGAATGTCTAGACGAGGTAGGCCTTTTATCTTTTCTTGTTAAAATATTTGTTTATATAGCATACTTGAGAATAGAGTTGATTTCTGCAGTCATTTCCGTCTGTTGTGGTTTTCCCCTAGCCATGGAGAGATTTTCCTCGAAACAATTGTTAACATATATGTTAACAATATATATGTTAACACATATGTTAACAATATATTATATTGTTAACATATGTGTTAAAATTATTATATGTTAACATATATGTTTATTAATTGGGTTGGTTGTCATTGATGTCAACCCCTGAAGAAAGTCTGGTAGCGAATTCTGGTAGCACAAAGGTTTGGGTAATGGACCCAAGTTTGTTTGATGGATAATGGTATGAGTTTTGATGTATTTGCAGGTAAAATTATTCTAGATGGATAGTACATGTCATGTCATTTCTAGTGGTATGTGGAACGTCACATAACTCCTTACGGTTAGAGAGTTATGGCCATGTGAAGTTGGAGAACCCTTATGAGTCATGTAGAAGCCCCAAAAGGTCAAAGTAGTCAAAGTGTTTGCAAAGAAGAAATTATTTAAATAATAAAGTGAAGTGATGAGTGTACTATAAGTCAAAAGGATGCAAAAGAAATTATTTAAATAATAATGTTAATGGAGAACTTACTAATTATGCAAAGTGGTTAAGTTAAGTGGACAAGTGGTTATAAGTAGGTTAACCATAAAATAAGGAAAGTGGGTTAAGATGGTTAGAAGGTAACCCCTTGAGGAAGCTACATAAAAGTATAAATAAGAGGAAAAGGTTGGTCATTCAAAACACACTTGAATATCTATTTTTATGAAAGGTTATTTGGGTAGGTATTATTGATAGAGAAAAGTGCGGCAGAAAAAGTGTGGCAAGAAAATTGCGGCAGAAAAATTGCAACAGAAAAAGTGTGGCATGAAAACTGCATCAGAAAAAGTGTGGCATGAAAAATGCGGCAGAAAAAGTGCGGTAGAAAAAGTGCGGCGGGAAAACTGCAGAAGAAAAAGTGCAGCAGGAAAACCGCAGTAGAAAAAGTGCGACAGAAAAATTGCAGCAGAGAAATTGCAGCAGTGGATTCGCAGCAACATAATGCTACAAGAAAAAAAAAATTGTGGTTCTCATATGTGTAGTGTTGAATTTATGAATCAAGTTGAGGGTTTTCCTTGTAAATATGTTGGATGCCCTCTTGGGAGTTTATGGCTTGTTGTAGAGTTGATCTAAGGCAGATCTACTGAAGTTTAGTATTGCTTCATGGTTGAGGGATTTTGGTTGAGGTATGTTGTTGAAGTTATTGGTACAAATAGAGGTTGTATAATAGTGAGGTTCTAACACATGGTTTGAGGTACAGACTTGTGGTATAGTGTTTGAGGTATATGTGATCGGATCAGATGGTTGATGAGTATATAGTGACAATCTCTCAATGACATATTCAGTTTCTACATTTGAGGTATATGTGATCAGATCAGATTGGTTGATGAGTATACAGTGACATATTCATTTTCTACATTTGGCACTTATATTTCAGGGCGGTTGGATGGGGCAAGGAAAGGTGGTTGTAGTCGGAGAACATAGGGGGTTGTAGCCTCCTTCTGATTGTAGCTAGAGAATTAGGGAGTTGGAACTTCCCTCAGGTTGTAGACTGAGAAACTAGGGGATTGGAGCCTCCTTGCAATTGTAGCTGGAAAACAAAGGAAGTCAATGAATGTAATTCTTAAAGAAATATAAGAAAAATCATTATGTGGTTTTCTCTCACTTTGGGTTTCCACATAAAAACACGGATTTACTGTGTATGTGTATGATTGTTCATTCGTTCATTGTTTATTTACTCTACAACTACTGGATGATAATGCTACTACAACACTTGCATTTTGTGGTTAAAAATGATTTAATTGCTCTATTATTGATTCAACCCCCCCCTCTCAATAATCCAACAATTGGTATCAGAGCATGTTCCTTCAGAAATTAGTTTAACCACTGAAAGGTAGATCATGGAGAGCAACAACATGTGTAAAAATGGAATACCACAGTTTGATGGACAGAAGTATGCATTTTGGAGCAGAAGGATGAAAACATATAGACAAGCACATGGATTTTGAAATTTGGCAATCAATTGTAGATGGATACAAAGAACCAGCAATTTCACTGACGAATGAAAGAGCAATAAAACTCGGTCAAAATAATTCCAAAGCCACAAATGCACTTCTGAATGGTCTTTGTGAATCGGTATACACCAAAGTTATACATTGTAAACCTGCTAAAGAGATTTGGGACAAGCTTCAAAATATTTATGAAGGAGATTCAAAAGTCAAAGTAGCAAAGCTTCAAACTTACAGAGGTCATTTCGAACAACTAAAGATGAAGGAAGATGAGAATATTGCAGCTTATTTCTTACGAGTCGAATAAATAGTAAATGCAATCATAGGATTGGGAGAAGAAATTAAGCAATTTGTAATTTTTCAAAAGGTACTAAGATCTCTTCCTATGAAATTTGATCCTAAGATATCAGCACTAGAAGAAAGAGTAGATCTAGAATCAATAAGCATGGACGAACTACATGGAATCTTCACAACATATGAAATGATAACAAAGTAGGAAAATCCAGATATAAAAGAAGCAGCTTCCAAAGCATCCAAAAGGTCAAAGCAAAAAGAAAAATAACATAGCAGCAACAGTGACATCTCAGAAGATGATGAAGAAGTGGCCAACTTTGTCAGAAGATTGAACAAGGGAAGCAACAACATATATAAATGTAAGCTTTCATTGATTTGTTTTAATTGTGATGTATTAGTCATTTTGCTAACAAATGTCCTCATAAGAAAAATAAGAGGAATGACGAAGATTACTCAAATAGAAAACAAACATATAAAGGCAAAAGAACTGTAAAGAAAGATTTCAAGAAAAGCTTCTGCACAAAAGAAGACCTCATCATATGAATATGAAGTCAGTGACAGTGAGACAGAAAGAGTTATATTCATGGCAGTAGAAGACATCGAAGAAGAATATGAAGAGGCAAAAGTTGACTACCGAGAAGAATTGTTGAGTGCCATAGAAATAATAAGAAGAGAAAACAAGAAAAACAAGAAGCTACAATAGGAACTAGACAAGAAAGAAGACACTCGGAAACTAGAACAAATGATCCCAAATTTGAAAGTTAAAATAGAAGAAGATAAAAGAATTGAAGAAGCAATCAAAGAACAGCTAGAAGAAAAAGACAGGATCATTGAAAATTTGGAAGCAGAGATTGTCACATTAAGAAAGGATCTTCAAAAGAAAAATATGCAGAACAACTCAAAAGTTTTGGATGACATTATCAGTAGTCAAAAGCCTCATCATGACAAGACCAAACTTGGACACAATTAGACAGAAAAGGGATCAAGCTCCAAAACAAAAAACATATCCAAAAATCTATGCAGAAACAATCAAAGGGGATAGGAAGACGTACAAAGAAGATTACAGGGACACTCCTCCATCGAGAACATTCAGATTTTAGAATCACCGACCAATAGATAGGCCTCAAGAAGAAGAAGGATTCAGAAGAGCAACTCCTTTCAGAAGATCTTGAACTCCCAGGTATCAAACTATATTTTTTGGTTTATGTTATGCATGCAATAATTTTGGACATAAAGCTATGAATTGCAGAGCTAACAGTAAGAACATAAGCACTTTGAAAGTCATACACAAAAGGGTTATCCAAGAAGGCCTAGTGAAACACAGAGAAAAAGTTACAACATGTTTGAATCGTTGAGCACTGAAGTGGAATGCTACAAGTGTAACAAATTTGGACACATGGCCAAAGATTGCAAAATGACAGTTCCTCCTAGAGAACCACAACAGAACAACAACAATCATAGACAGGAATCTCAAAAGAGAACATGGATAAGAAAGCAGTATCAGTATAGCAATGAAGAATGTACACTTGATCTACAAGCTAAGAAGAAGAAACGTGGTTGGTATGTTGACAGTAGCTGTTCAAAACACACGACAGGTGATAAAGACAGGTTTCTTACATTAAGAAAGGAAAGAAATGGATCAATCTCCTTCAGAAATGATGATTTAGCTAAAATCATTGGAAAAGGCATAGTGAAATTGGAAACAAGAATACCAAAGAAGAAAATGTTCTACTAGTAGAAGATATGAAACATAATCTTTTAAGTGTGAGTCAAATGTGTGGCCAAGGTCATAAAGTTACTTTCCATTCACAAAAGTGTGAGATGAGAAAAGAAGGTTCAGAAAAATTGATTGCAACAGCTACAAGAACTTCAAGCAACATATATGTATTAAGTGAAATTGAAAATGAAAAGTGTTGTCTAAGAAAAGAAGATGAAATTTGGCTATGGCACAGAAGAATGGGTCACATACACTTTGACAATCTTGTCAAAGTCAGCAAAAAGGAAGCAATTAGAGAAATTCCCCAGATCACAAAACCAACCAACACTTTATGCAAGCATTGTCAACAAGGAAAGCAAACAAAGACCAGGTTTAAATCAAAGGAATATTCAACGACAAGACCACTGGAAATTGTGCATATTGATCTAGTTGGACCAAATACAACAAAGGGTTTAAAAGGTGAGAAATACTTTATGTTATTAGTTGATGATTATACAAGAATGACTGTAGTTTGTTTTCTGAGGAATAAGTCAGAAGCTTTTGAAAACTTTAAGGTCTACAAGGAAATGGTTGAAAATGAAATGGATTCAAAAATCAAATGTTTGAGATAGTATAATGGAGGAGAGTTCACTTCAAAGGAATTTATCAATTGCTACAACAGGCATGGAATAAAAAGAAAATTCTTCGTTGCTAGGACACCTCAATAGAATGGAATTGTTGAAAGAAAGAACACAGTACAGGAAATGGCTTGAACAATGCTAATGTATTCCAAATTGACATATATCTTTTGGACATACGAAGTGCATACTTCAGTTCATATTCAAAGCAGAGTAATGCTCAGAAACAACACTGACAAATTTCTCTATGAGCTTTGGAAAGGAAGACCAACAAATGTGAAGCACTTTAGAGTATTTGGAAGCAAATGCTAAAACAAAAGAGAAGATGGAAGAGTGGGAAAGTTTGACTCTCATTTGGACAAAGGAGTACTTGTTGGTTACTCAAGTACAAGGAAAGCATACAAGTGTTACAATCTGGGGTCGAAAAAATTTGTGGAAAGCATCAATGTAACAATTGATGAAACAGGTGGACAAGAATTAAAGGAAGAAGAAAATGAATCAATGGAAAAACTTTACGAAGAAGAAGTAGAAGATAAGGAAGAAGTAGAAGGGGAAGATGAAGAGGATCAGACAGAAGTAGAAGAGCAAGCTCAACAAGTGCCTACAAAGACACCTAGCAAATGAGTATAGAAGAATCATCCTTCAGTTTAGATTATCAGAAACAAAGATGGAGGAGTTGAGACTAGAAGAAGAATCCATTCACCAGAACAAACGCACCTAACACTCTCATCTACGATTGAACCAAACAGTTTTGAAGAGGCCAGCAAGGATAAATTTTGGAATATGTCCATGGATGAAGAATTGGATCAAATAGAGAAGAATGACACTTGAGAATTGGTTCCAATACCAAATAATAAGAATGTGATTGGCACAAAGTGGGTATTCATAAATAAATTGAATGAAGATGGGCAGGTTACAAGGAACAAATCTAGATTGGTATGTAAAGGATACGCACATGTTGAAGGAATCAACTTTGAAGAGACATTTTCCCCAGTTTCCAAAATGGAAGCAATCTAATTGCTTTTATCTTATGCATGCTCCAAGAATATTAAAGTGTATCAGATGGACGTGAAATCAGTTTTTCTGAATGGGGAACTTGAAGAAGAAGTCTACATCGAACAACCAGAAGGATTTTAGTTGTCAAAGAACGCAAATTATGTGTGAAAATTGAAGAAGGCTGTGTATGGTCTAAAATGGTCTCCTAGAGCATGGTACTCTAGACTGGATAAATATCTACAGCAGGCAAGGTTCAGAAAAGGAAGTGCAGACAACAACCTCTACATCAAGGTAACTCAAGATAATATTTTATTAATCGAAGTTTATGTTGATGATATTATTTTTGGAAGCAATGATGACAGGTTAAGCCAGAAATTTGAAAAGGATATGCAGAATGAATTTGAAATGTCATTACTTGGAGAACTATCCTTCTTTCTGGGTCTTCAGATACGTCAAAGCAACCAATAAAATTTTATTTCTCAAACTAAGTATATCAGAGAAATGCTAAAGAGGTTCAGAATGGAGGATTGCAAACCAATTACTACTCCTGTGAAAACCAGTTGCAAGTTGAGCAAAGATGATGATTCAAAGTCTACAAACCAGAGGCAATACAGTTCAATGATTAGTATCTTACTATATGTGACAGCATCCAGACCAGATGTAATGCAAGCAGTTGGACAGGTGGCACGATTTCAAGAAGCACCAAAGGAATCACATGTCATAGCAATGAAGAGGATTTTTAGATATCTCAAAGGAACATAAGAGTTTGGATTATGGTATCCAAAAGGAAAGTATCTATCACTTATTGCCTACACAGATGCAGATTGGGTAGGTTGCATTGATGATCAACAAAGGACCAGTGGAGAAACGTTCTACTTGGGTGAGTGTTTAGTATCATGGCTAAGCAAGAAACAATCATCAGTATCCTTATCTACAGTCAAAGAAGAATATATTGCAACAACAGCATGTTGTACACAGTATCTATGGATGAAACAAACTCTGACAGATATACAGGTTGAGTATGATGAGCCCATTCCAATCTATTGTGATAATACAAGAGCCATCAGTATCTCAAAGAACCTGATGATGCACTCCAAGAAGAAGCACATTCCAATCAAGTATCACTTTCTACGGGAACAGGTTGTAGAGAAGAACATCAAAGTTGAATATGTGGGAACAAAAGAACAAGTGGCAGACATATTTACAAAACCGCTTCCAAGGGAAGTCTTTGAGTATCTTCGCCAGAAATTCAGAGTAATTTCTACTCCAAAATGAATGCTTTTGAATGCTTATCTTATATGTCTTAGATTTACACAAGGAAGCACCATAAATAGGACAGTTCATGTCGGGAGATTAGTTTCAGGAAGAGTTCATTCAGGGGGAGTATCCCCAAGGACAATTTAGTTAGGGGAGCAGCCCCAGATGGAAAGATACCTTTTCCATTGATGACAAAAGGGGAGATATTTATCAAATGCAGATCACAAAGGCATGTTTCAGGGGGAGCGATGGTCACAGGAAGAGCATGAGTGATATGACCTCAGTATTACATCAAAGTGTTGCCATCAATGCCAAAGGGGGAGATTGTTGATTAATTTGGTTGGTTTTCATTGATGTCAACCCTTGAAGAAAGTCTGGTAGTGAATTCTGGTAGCACAAAGGTTTGGGTAATGGACCCAAGTTTGTTTGATGGATAATGGTATGAGTTTTGATATATTTGCAGGTAAAACTATTCTAGATGGATAGCAAATGTCATGCCATTTTTGGTGGTATGTGGAACATCACATAAATCCTCACGGTTAAAGAATTATGGCCATGTGAAGTTGGAGAACCCTTAGGAGTCATATAGAAGCCCCAAAAGGTCAAAGTAATCAAAGTGTTTGCAAAGAAGAAATTATTTAAATAATAAAGTGAAGTGATGAGTGTACTATAAGTCAAAGAGGATGCAAAAGAAATTATTTAAATAATAAAGTTAGTGGAGAACTTACTAATTATGTAAAGTAGTTAAGTTAAGTGGACAAGTGGTTATAAGTGGGTTAACCCTAAAATAAGGAATGTGGGTTAAGATGGTTAGAAGGTAACCCCTTGAGGAAGCTACATAAAAGTATAAATAAGAGGCAAGGGTCCTTCATTCAAAACACACTTGAATATCATTGAATATCTATATTTGTGAAAATTTATTTGGGCAGGTATTATTCATAGAGAAAAGTGCGGCAGAAAAAGTGAGGCAGAAAAATTGTGCCAAGAAAACTGCGGCAGAAAAAGTGTTGTAGAAAAAGGGCGGCAGAAAAAGTGCGACAGGAAAACTGTGGCAGAAAAAGTGTAGTATGAAAAGTGCGGCAAAAAAATCGCAGCAGGAAAACTGCAGCAGAAAAACCGCAGCAGAAAAAGTGCAGCAGAAAAATTGCGGTAGTGGATTCGCGGCAGCAAAACCGCGACAACATAACACTACAAGAAAAAAAAAAAGGTATGGTTCTCATATGTATAATGTTGAATTTATGAATCAAGTTGAGGGTTCTCCTTGTAAATATGTTGGATGCCCTCTTGGGATTTTATGGCTTGTTGTAGAGTTGATCTGAGGCAGATCTACTAAAGTTTATTATTGGTTCTTGGTTGAGGTATGTTGCTGAATTTATTGGTACAGATAGAGGTTGTATAATAGTGAGGTTCTAGCACATGGTTTGAGGTACAGACTTGTGGTATAGTGTTTGAGGTATATGTAATCGAATCAGATTGGTTGATGAGTATATAGTGACAGGCTCTTAGTGACATATTCAGTTTCTACATTTGAGGTATATGTGATCAGATCAAATTGGTTGATGAGTATACAGTGACATATTCAGTTTCTACATTTGGCACTTATATGCCAGGGTGGTTGGACGGGGAAAGGATAGGTGATTATAGCCACCTTCTGGTTGTAGCCGGAGAACATAATGGGTTGTAGCCTCCTTCTGGTTGTAGCCAGAGAATTGGGGAGTTGGAGCTTCCCTCAGGTTGTAGCCTGAGAAACTAGGGGGTTGGAGCCTCCTTCCAGTTGCAGCTGGAAAACAAAGGAAGTTGGTGCTTCCAATGAATGTAATTCTTAAAAACATATAAGAAAAAACATTTTGTAGTTTTCTCCTTCTTTGGGTTTCCACGTAAAAACATTGGTGTATTGTGTATGTGTATGATTGCTCATTTGTTCATTGTTTATTTACTCTGCAACTATTGGATGATAATGCTACATTGATATAACACTTTCATTTTGTGGTTAAAAATTATTGAATTGTTTTATTACTGATTCACCCCCCCTCTCAGTAATCCAACGATATATTGTTAACATATATTGTTAACATACCTAAACATTTAACCTACACACATCTAACCTATGAAAATAATAAGTTTCTTAATAGTGTTTGTATAGCCTTTCCAGAATTCTTTTGTTAGACGGTTTGGCTAGCAATGAATCATCTCATCTTCCATCATGAATCCATCAATACAAGCATAGTAGCAAAGAAAATTATGAGTCTTCTTATGGAGACAACCTAGGCCAACAGAATTGGCACATCCAACACCACTTATTTTAGTGAATTATAGAAAGCATGGTTATGCCCTCTTCTCCTAATTTGTAGTTCAACAACCTACAAGCCTTGCATTATAAATCCATCCTAATATTCTCATTGGTAGTTAAGGGTTCAAGAGGATTGGTGACGATTAAAATCACAACGGTGAATTCTGCCCGCAAAGGATTGCTAAGCGTTATTATTTATTATGATAATAATATTTAACTAGTAGGTGGGACCCCCTTGTAGACTAGAGGCGCAAAGCTAGACATGTTACACTTATATGTTGTTGTTGTTATGATGTTACCTACACAGTCCTATATAATTGATGATGTAGTCTTGGTTTCATTTGATATGACAAATGGGTGGTTGATGCATTGTTGCTAAATGTTGTTGATATTTACTTGCGATATAAGGCAGTGCCATGGGCATGAGGATTATGTTGTTTACGGGTGCTATGTTATATTATGTTATAACATTGATTGCTCATCCATATATGATTTATGCAAAGGATAATAAAATGGGAGCTTGATCAAAACAAAAGGAAAAATGATGTATAAGTTCTAGAGCTATGACAAAAGGATTACATATAAACCTTGTGACATGGTGGACCTGGCTACTATACTATGTGTTTGGGTTAAAGGATTATGCATTTTTTTTTATTAAAAGAGTTATATGGAGACACATATGGTAATGTTAACGTATGGTGGTGACTTGTTTGGGTGGCGCACTATATAATGGATATGTCGGCGGATCTATACAATAGATATGGAATTGAAATTATGAATTGGTTATATGGTTGATAGACTGGCTCGTACATGGAATTGAATAGGGCCAGGTGAGGAAGCAACGTGCATTTACTGCACGTCACTCCAAACCTCCCTTGAGCCCATCACCCTAGCATAGTTGCATTGTTGCTCGGTTGGTTGTGTAAGCTCCACGATTTCAGGTTTCGAAAGGGAAAACTCGAGCCAACTCTTTATTGAAGCAATTTTACACAGGTATGGCTCTTTGTTTTCCATCCATGATGGACTCTCTATATTATGAATCAAATGGTGGCTTAGGATTGCATGGGATATGTGTTTTCTTGAGTTTTCGACTGAGTGTAAATATTGTGTTATGGGTTCTCTGTGATTACTGCGAAATGTTGGCATTTTTAAACGAAGTAATGGGTGTTTTTTATTGTAAAGTCTCTGCATTGGTTATTGAATCAGTTAGCTTGGTTTTTTATGATGATTCTCTGTGAAAAATGGTAACAGTGGTGCAACGGGATCTGAGTTTTATTGTTGAGGGGTTTTAACCACCAGTCTGTGTATCAGTTGTCGTCAACCCTTTTTCCCTCTTGGTCGTTGTTGTGATTCTTTATCCAAGTTGAAATGCAATTGTCGACAGTGGTTTGGTTCTTTTGTCTAAGCTCCAAGATATTGTTTGTATGGCTTGTTCTTTACTGTCATTTCACCATAAGCTTTCCACAATCCAATCTTGTTTTGTCCAGAGTGTTTAATATAGGCATATGTATGTATTGAATGAATACAAGTTGTGCTCTGGCATTCTTTTCATGAGATTTTTTAACACATGCTCCTCTCATCTCTACTATAATGACTGACTGTTATGTTGTGAAGCCCCACTGTTAAATATTTTTCGAAATTTATCGACCTCCCCGGTGTTGGAAAAAGACATGGTCTCTCTATGATTCAAGTATCCTCCATTATTTAAATTAACCCTCGTTTCCTCTCTGCAATAAATTTTTAGAGGCATCTGTGTGTGCCTGGGTTGTTGAGCTCGAATTGCCTTATTTCCACTCGAGCATTCTCGTAGGGTTTTGTCAATATCTTGGGGTTATAAGTTAAACAATTGTGGTGTGTTAAAGGAGCATGGCTCTCGGTTCTTCCAAGATTATATTCGTTACCTATGGTTGCTTCTCGGTGATAAATTCTTAAGGATGCAAAAGGTTAAGAGCTCTTTGTGCTTTTTTTTTTAAATTCAAGCAGACTTTCCCTCTCTGCATTTAAATTCGAAAGAGCCCGACTTGGACTCTGACTTACTTCTACTTTCCTCAGGCGCCTTCTAGGGTTTGTCAATATTTTGGGTTACCAGTTTAATGATGGTGGAAATTTTAAAAGCACAGTCTCTCTCACTTCAAAGACCATCTCCTGGTCGAATCTTTGTGTTTCCTCTCTGTGATGAATTTGTTTGAATAAGAAGAAAAGTGTGGTTACCTAAGGCTGAGAGCTTTCCTTTAGTCGATTATGTTCTTTCTTACTGTGTCGAATCCTACCACGATCATGATTCCAATTGAGTTGTAAAGGGACCTATGTATGATTGATTTGTCAAATATAATCTTGGTCCTATCAGGTTTGAAAGAGACACATGTGTGTCGACATGGTTCTAATTCATTTTAAAAGGAAGTTTGCATATGTTAATGAACATGGATATCAAGTTCAGGGATACATGTTGTGGGTTGACTATTGTTCTTGAATCAAGATTGTGTCAATTATATGATTGAAGACCTGTGTGTATGATTGGTTCTCGAGCATGCTCTTAAGTTTGTCCATTTGTTTTTTAAAAGGAACCTGTGTGCGGTTAAATCGAGCCTGATTTTTGCTGATGACAATTGATTATTGATTGTTAATCCTGGGTCTATTATTATTTGGTTGCGAAGGATGGATATTGGATATAGAAAATGGAATCACTATGCATATTGTGGTTGTTGTTAAAAGAAGAGATCAACATTAGAGCATGCAATACTATGGAATTGGAAATGTTTACATAGTCATTATATAGAATGTACAAATCAGAATAGATTGAAGATTTCTGGGAAATTAAATTGTTATTGAAGACAACAACCAATTTGTATGCAATTGAGGAATAGTTAAATGTTTTGGTCTTGGAAGTGGATGCTTTTTGGATTGAATTTAAAACAAAGTTATGATAGTTGATCGATTTAGTTTATTTTATGAACAGTATCTATATAATTCCCTCTCATTTTCTCACTTTTTCACTCATTATAAATCCCCTCACAATCCCAAATTCCTTTACACACCCTGTTCACTAAAATTAAATTAAAATTGTGTATGAAAGTGATAAAAAAATGACACAGAGATCGATGGCAGCTGATATGTTTTGGTATTGTTGCACAAACAGTTATTTAATGAATTGTCAAGCAGTAATCGTGTTCTTACTCCCTATCATGATAACACTTTTTTTCTCACTACAATCCCCCCAAATATCCCATGAACCCTATTTCACCCCCTGCTCATTTGAAAATTATTAAATAAATTTTATGGATTGGATTACATGGGTTTGATGTTAATTACTGAGCCAAACTTTGTTTCATATTAAGAGAATGTCATGTATGGTCTGTTAAGAGCTAGTTGCTAATAATTTTTTCATACAGGATGAGCTTCTTCAGCAGAGGAAGTCAAGGCCGAAACAATAGGGGCAGAGGAAACTGGAACATAGGGCCTAGAAGGCCCATATTCTCAATACATTTCGATGTTGAACCTCAAGAGTTAAACTAGCCCTTTCAAGCTAGATTTTTCAATTGGATTGAACAAGGGATAGTCTAGCCTAGACCAAAGAGGTCTCCCTTCCAACCCAAAAATGTTCCTGGTATCCCTGTGCCTCCCCATGTATCTTTGCAACCTGAAGTTCCCGAGAATGATGGATGGAAAAAGATTGTTCACCTAGCAATCTCCCACCATCGTGGCTGGCCAAACTTGTCATTACCTCCTCTTCCACATGTTAACCCAAATGTTCAGATTTCCCATGCACACTCACTTGTATAGTCCTCCCATGCAAGCAAAAGACTGAAAATCAAGGCTCCCCATGTGCACAATAAAGGTAAAGTTGTTGTTGCTCCCTCCTCTCCATCAAGTGACTCAGCCAAGTCAGTTTCTTCTCATATGCACTTGAGGGATGATTGCTGCCATCTCATTAGTGAGATCAAGCCTCAAGGTTCCACCCAACCTAAGGTTGATTCAGGGAAGTCTAAAGGGGACAACAACAACAAAGGAATAATTGCCTCTCAAAGTGGCAAATATGGTTTTTGATTATGTGTTTATAATTGATTTGTTGAGGACAATGGACTGCTGAAAGTTTTGGACATCAAACTATTTTTTGATAATGTGGATATTTACATGTTTGTATATAATTTGAAATATTTATGATATTTAAATTTAAAATTGTGGAAAAAATTATGGGAGCCACAAGGAGGCATGTGTATGATTCATTGTCTACTTATGTTGTTTTTGTTAAGAAATAAAAGGGAGTCACAAGGGGTCCCACCTACTAGTTATTATTTAATAAAAAGAACCTTAATTATTATTATTATTATTTCTTCCCCTAAACTAAAGATTAGTTAAGTTTTAGTTAACTTAACTAAATGAGGTAGTTAAACTACTTCAACTAATTTGGAATGCATAAAATCCAAATGAGAAGGAAGAACAAGAGAAGAATAGAAGGAGAAAGCATAATAAGGTTTGCTCTTGAGTTTTATTGAAATAGTTCAATTTTCATTCATTTTTCAATTCATTAAAGGCCTAATTCTCTTTTTGACACCAGGGTCCTATTGTAGACAACAAGTTTCAAAGAAGAACCATATCATTCAGATGCTTGTTTCATAGGTGTTGACCTATCTTTGATAGTCTGTGTAGACTTGTCTATTTATGAATTGAGTTTCATGACTGATAAAGGATATTGTGCAGAATCAAGTGGGAAGCATTATGTGGCAAGTTGATCCAGATTTTAAAGTTCAGTTTTTACTTCTTGTCAGAGTCCTTTTGTATGGTTTTCGTCTGGGATTTCTAAGTTTGACCTTGGTCCATACCCTCACAGGGATTTTTGTAAGAGAAGGATACTTTTGATTTCTTGGAATGAAATAAAGTGATTGCTATTCTATCTCATTTGTTAATTTATGACTTGGTATTTTTGCTTTTGATCTCCACATTTACTTCTGCAATCTATTATATTCAGAAAATTATATAAAAATGTTATATTTTGCAGCAATCTTTTATTTAAAAAAATTAGCCTAAGCCCTTGTAATTAATACTTGTGGATTGGGAAACACTTTTTGAGGCTATAACCATAGGGTAATATTCCTGACTATCTTGTCTTACCTAGGCAAGATTGGAAAATGCTTGAGTAAGATAAATTCATATCTTTTCCTCAACAAGGATGATTCCAACAATGGAAGTTAGTCAAAAGGAAACACATTTTGTTTTTCAATGGGGCATATAAAAGGCAACCTAAGGGTGGTAGGTGTGGGGGGGGTCTTATTTTATCTTAAAGGAAATATTGAAAAGCAAATTTGCTTGGATATTAGGAATCACCTCCAATAATGAAGTTGACATAGTAGTAGTCTTTCAAGACATGCATTAGTCAAAGAGTAAGGTGTGCATCATGAAACTATAGTAGGTGACTCCTACATCATTATAAGGTCATTATTACAGCACTATATATGTCTGTTAGAATCCTAGCCTATCTTTTCTAGTCCAAAGAATGATTGACTTAGTTTGCCACTTTGAAGAAATGTCTTTATGTCAAGTGCTTTGAACACAAAACAAAGAGGTTGAGTTCCTTAGAAACATAGGGACACCCATGAATGAAGGTCAATTAAGAAAAAGGGAGGGATCATACATTACACTCCTCTCCCATGATATTAATTAACATTAAAACCATAATAAATACTATTTACACATGTCAAGTCTGTATGTTGATAGGGACTATGGGATATGACCATCAGTATGCCTCCCTCCTAAATGCTACCATATGTCGACACCTTTGATTAATGAGATCATGCCAACCAATTCTCCTTCATGTGTGTTTTTATTTGGATTGTAGGGAGGGTTGGTAGAGAAATATTGTCCTTCGCTCACACCTCTGGTCTATGTGGTTTCATCCCGCAAGCCTCAATACATTAGAGAAACCCTTCTCGATAGGTATTAGAGCTCTCAGTGACTTGCATTTGAATTTGGGCACTGAATCTGACATTGTAGGAAGGATGGATTAGTCTAAGAAGAATAAATGTGTGATGTGTGAGCTGGTGAATTCCAATAGAAATGTGAAACCACATGAACGAGGGGAGGAAAAATATCAACGGTCTATGGTCACCCAATTTGTGTACTTTGAAAGAAAAATAGGGTTTATGGTTTACATGATGAATTGATGATGAAAATGAGTGGGTGTGTGAGTCATATTTGAGTCTCTAAACCCTCCCATATCATCAAGGTGTCCAAACAATCTATCCATGTCAAATTTCAATGCATAAATAAATAGTTTGAAAAAATTCCAACGTTGGCCCCATTCATAGGTCACTGTTGTTGATGTCTAGTCCTACTACAATGTGTTTTCATTGTTTCTTTTAAAAATCGTTCAAGACGCACGTTCCTGCATCTAGTACTGAAAGGGCATGCAATAACATCTATAAACAAGTTACTTGATAAATTGCACAAGCTTCATCAATTATTTCTTGTCTTTGTTTTTTGCTCTCATCTAATTACTTTTTTGCTCCATTTTAGATATATTTTAGTACGAAAACATTATTTAAAAACAAAATGTCATCTAGTGCCTTATTCTTGCCACCAAACTCATGGGACTAATTTGCATGATGTTGGTTTTGAACAATATGTCTTCCCAGCCTCCTCCATTGGATGAGCAAGTTAGTGACAGTGTTTTCCAACAGTTGAGCATATCAATGACTATATTCTCCATTTCTATTTAGGTTGTTTCTTCTAGTACTCCTTCACCAAATGAGAAATTTAATAGTACTACTCTTCCAGTGGGTGCATAATATCACAAGGATATATCTTTTTTCCCTCTTGCATTGGATGAGCAAGTCAACAAAAATTTTCTCTTATGGATGAGTAGTTTGGTGGCAACATTCTTTCAAGTTGTTAGGTCCACTTTTGTATTGAGTTGGATCATCACAAAGCCACTTTGATTACTTCCAACTATCACTGAATTTACATTAAGTTAGGGGTGCCCATTCACTTCTCTCGTGTACTTACACCTCTTTTCAACACTTCCTTATCAAATATCCATATTAGTATCATGTGTCTCCTTATGATAAGCAGTTCAATGGCGACATTTCCTCTAGGATCGAGCAATGTTATGATGATGGTTGGGTATTCATATACCCATCCATGTTTGTATTTGATTTGGGTCATCTCATACCCACTCTCCTTTATATTTTCCACTATATTTGTATCTCTATTGAGGTGGGTATGCCCACACTTGTAATTTATCAACCTTCAAGTCACCATGCTAACATTGGGGGGGGTGTTGGAAACACAACAATATTCACATGTGGTCATTTCTAGTTAAGCACCCTCTTTATTATATTTTTTATATGACTAGGCAGGCATAGTCACCCTCTTGGGGTGTGTGCCCTTGTTCACTAGACCCATAACCCCTTCTTGAAGGAATGCCTCATGCAATACTTAGCGACATTGATACAACACCATCTCGACATGCATATTTTTATGGTTTTGATTAAACGATGAACGAAAAGAGGGATTTTTCATCACAACTATGACACACATACATTGTATATGCAGAACCTGAAAGAAAAATGAAAAAAGGCTAATGCAAACTTAAAACTTGTGTCAACCAATTTGTGTACTTTGAAATAAAAATAGGGTTTATGGTTTACATAATGAATTGATGATGGAAACAAGTGGGTTTGTGAGTCAAATTTGAGTCCAAAAATGCTCACATATTGTTAAGGCATGTGAATAGTCTATCCATGTCAAATTTCAATGCATATAGAAACAATTTGAAAACATTTCAACATTGGCCCCATTCACAGATCATTGTTGCCCATGTCTAGTCCAAGTACAATGTCTTTTTGTTGTTCCTTTTAAAATTTATTTGACACACACGTTCCAGCATATAGTACTAATGTCGATAAACAAGTACTAGTTGATATAAATTGCACAAGCGTCATCAGTTATTTCTTGTCTTTGTTTTTTGCTCTCATTTAAGTACTTCTTTGCTCCATAAATTAAAGACTATTAGTACGAAATCATTATTTAAATATGAAATTCCCTCTAACGCCTTCTTCTTGCTACCAAACACATGGGCCTAATTGGAATGATGTTGGTTTTATACAACTTAGATGATGAAAATAAAGAGCAAGACCATGACGATGGGTATATTGTTGGGAGTTACATGCACTATGACATTAATCTGAGAAAGTTTGAAAGAAACGAGGTCATGATCGGATATATAGAGTGGGTGTGTGAGTCATCTTTGAGTTTGGAAACCCTCCCATATCATAATTTCATGCATATTTAAATCTTACACTACCATGACACCATAATGATATTTAAATTTGACACTACCATGACACCATAATGATGCCTTCGACGCATGCAATACTTAGCGACATTGATACAAGACCATCTCGACATGCATATTTTTATGGTGTTTGTTATCACTGAAATTTCGTCTGCACATGGCGACAAGAACTCCACATCATCAAAACAGCAATGAAGTCACTCATGGCACTGAATTAAGTTCACAGCACTCCAGAAGGGCCAAAAACTATACAAAGTAACCAAAAATTGAAGGGCGCTTTACATCAGCTTGATGCGCGCGCACATGCGCGGGACAAAAACGTGTTATGCGCGCATGCGCGCCCGATGCGCGACTGTCCACACAAAAAGCCGCACATCTGCTAATATGGTGCATTAATTGCATAGGTCGGCCTCTCGACCGCCTACGGACCGGCCCCCAAGATGATTTGACTCTCAAATCAGAGTCGGCTCTACAAAAACGGCGGATTAATGACCTAAATGAACCCTAATGCGCCCCTATTCACACTTGGAGAAGGTTACGAGACCGCCCTTGAAGCTGCTATAAAAGGCTGTGAGGACTCACTGTTTTAACAGGGAATTCGAAGCATCATTACGCTGTCCAGATGATTCAGAGCTCAGCCTTTGACAAACAACTCATCAGTTGTGTAACTCAGAGTTCTTTCACCACTCAGTTCTGTTCATTTCGTTTGTAAGGAAAGCATTGTGTTGAGGGCCCCGAAGAGCCTTCCGCTGGAGAGAGAAAGAACCCCTGGTCTCTTTCTTCAGCGTGTGCTATGGTTTCAATAAAACACCTTCCTGAAACCGTTGAGGACACCTGTGTCTTATGTCTGATGTTCTTCGTTTATTTTCATAGTTTTATTTGCTTTCAGTTCATGATAGATCGTAGTTTGTTTTGTTGCTTTTGTTTCTGTTAACCCTTTTGCTCCACAGCATCCTGTTCCACCCTGCTGGACCCAACAGGGTATGCAAACGTTCCCCATTTGCTCACCTGGTGACCATTCGAATGCGAACAGACTGGCGACTCCACTGTGGACATTAGGTATCAAATCCTCCCTCAATTGGGTTTAATTCGCTTTCCTTTTTGTTTTATTAACCTGCAGGGACACAAACCGGCCTCCGCCGACCTACGAAACAGTCGATTCACAGGAGAATCGAGAGAAACCCATCCAGAGTTTCTTTTTCAGTCACGAGCATAAACGCGCGGGTATTCCACCCCACAGACGCGCGCATGCGCTATTGTTCTTAATACAGTCCGCGCGCACGCGCCGCACGCGCCTCTGTCTGTACTAACAACCGCGCATGTGGACCTAAATTTTTCATTGTAAGGTTTTTGATGTGGGGAAAGTCATTTTCCTTCTCAAGAATGATGTCATGCATGCTCTAAATACTGCACCACTTAGACCCCTCAACTTATAAAGGGGATAGGCAAACAAACATAGGCACTTAGGTGGATAAAAATCATTTTTCCCTTATTTGCTTTTCACCACGTGGATGGCTTGCTTTGATTTATAATCTAACTGGAACATCAAATCACATCTAAACTCACATTCGGGACTAGAAGTTGCAAGTAACAATCTTGAGTATGCTCTTCTCTCGCGCCATCAAGCGATCTTGAGAATCAGAAAAAGATTGCGAAAACGATCTCATCTCCCTTTAACAAA
>ML839251.1:8688-20094 GCA_009831015.1 Picea engelmannii | reverse complement strand
TTTCAATTAGTCTTACTGGTGTTACTAACTTGTCCATGTAAAGAGGATTTTGAGACAATGACAACAACGTGGTTCTAAGAATTTTTTTCATCCAAAAGTGCTCTGATACGACTAGGGTTTCGACTCTATTCGCCTTAGCTGCCTTCCATGGCCGATCCAGGAGGAGGGGAGCTGCCACCCCCTCCTTCTCCTTCTTCTTCCTTTCGCAAGCTTCTAGCTACCCAAGGTAAGAAGCTCCACCTTGCGGAACCCCCAAGCTTCGTCAAGAAGCTTGACTCAATCCCTGAAATCAACCTTCCCCCGAACCATCCAATGAGGGTAGCAATTTCCCTATCATAACAAGGACTGGTAGGACAATTCATGGGGCTCTGGCCATCAGCCAGAACCATGAACAACTGGATCCAAAGGAATTGGAGACCGCTAATAAAAAATACTGTAACCTGCTATGCGGTGGGAAGAGGATTCTTCATATTCGAATTCATCTCTCAGGAAGACAGGGATCTCATCTTTAGGAACGGGCTGTACTTCTTGGGCACGCAAGGGCTTTATCTGAATCGATGGACTCCAAGCTTCGATCCAGCTCTAGAAGTTCCCAAGGGCGTTCCAGTCTGGGTCAGGCTACCCAACCTACCAATCCACTGTTGGAACCCCTCTTCACTTCAAGCAATCGGGAATGGGTTGGGACAATACATCAACAGAGCAGATCCCATAGACTAATACTCATGCGCACGAATCTGCGTGGAAGTCGATCTGGAGGAGGGACTTCCTGAAGCAATCAAACTCGAGGTTAGAGACTGGCAACATTACCAGAAGTTGGACTACGAACAACTCTCGTTCAAATGCAAGGGATGCCATGAATACGACCATTTCCAGAGGAACTTCCCTAAAAACCCAAACAAGGAGAAAGAAAGTGGAGAAGGCTGGCAACAGCCAAGAAAAGGGAAATCCAACTCCAAAACTAAAGGCCCAAGGAATGAAAAGACAGCCCCCACACAAGTTAAGGACCCAGGAAATAAGTCATATGTAAGGGTAGAGAACACCTTCAGAATATTGGTTCGGGAACATGCAGAGAAAATAGCAGAAGAAAATACACAGGAAGAAACCCCAACAAAAGAAACGCATGAAAATTCGATCCCCGAAGTCCAAGAGATCCATTCACCAACAGAAGAAGAAGAGCAATGAAAGTACATAAACCATGGGCCCATCCCATTCAGATTTAGCCCAACATGGCCCCAAGACAAAGACTTCTTGAAGCTAGTAACCAAAGTCTGGAATGGCACAGTCAGAGACTCGACCTTCTATGTGTGGGAATAAAAACTTAGGAGATTAAAGACAATGCTAAAAACTTGGGCAAAAGGTCAAGCAAATCCAATTAAAACTTATCGAGAAGCCCAAAACCAGCTAGGGAGCCACCAACTGGAAATGGAAAATCAAGATATCAGCCAAGAAAGCTTGCAACAAGAAGACCATCTCCAAAGGCAATGGCACCAGGCTTGTCGGGAGGAGGAAAATTATTGGAGACGGAAATCCAAAAGCCTTTGGCTGGAAGCAAGAGATAGAAACACGAACTACTTCCACAAGCAAGCTGAGGCAAGGAAGCAGTTTAAAACAGTGACATAAATTCAAGTTCAAAATCAAACAATCACAAATCCAGAAGGCATTAAAGCAGCGGCAACTGAAGCCTTCAAAGACCTCTACACTGAAACTCAAAGGACTGATATAGACCCCAAAGAATATCCTCTCTCTCTTATCCCAAAACTCATCAAGGAAGACATCAATAACATCCTAACTAAGGAAGTTACTCAACAAGAAATAAAGGAAGCACTAGATCAAATGAATCCTGACAAAGCCCCAGGACTAGATGGTTTCACAGCAAGATTCTACCAACATAGATGGGATATAATAAAATCAGATCTAACGAAGTTGATTTGGAAATCTTAGACTTGCAGCAAACTAGGAGGTGGAACGAATTCGGCCTTCCTGGTGCTGATTCCGAAAGAAAAAAGGAGCAATCAGCTTCGACAGATTTCAGCCAATCTCCCTTTGTAATACAAGCTACAAAATCCTCACAAAAATCATAGCCAACGTAATTAAAAAAAATCTTCCTATAATCATCCCCGAAAACCAAGGAGGATTCATCAAAGGCAGACACATAGTGCAAGAGGGCTTGCACTCAATCATCTAGAGAAAATACAAAGGTATGATAATAAAACTTGATCTCGCCAATGATTTTGATAGAGTAAGACATAATTTTGTATTTAAAGTCATGGAAAAAATTGGGTTCGCCCCAGCTTTTGTAAACTGGATCAAAGCTTGTATCGGGTCACCTTGGATATCCCCTCTTGTGAATGGGAGGGAAACTAAGTTCTTTCAAGCCTCTAGAGGACTCCGACAAGGTTGCCCCTTCTCTCCCCTCCTCTATGCAATTCAAGCCTCAGTGCTGAGCTTCCAACTAGATCACTGCCAGAGACACAACAATCTCCACGGTTTGAGAATAGTGTCAGGGGTAAAGGACATAAATCATGCCCAGTTCACAGTTGACACTCAACTAATGGGAGGTGTGAGCTTACAAATAGCAAGGAAATTCAAGAATGAATTAGTGGCTTACACAGAAATCTCAGGAAGCATCATAAGCCCTATTAAAAGCAAGATCTACGACTGGAATATAACACCAAATGAAATGTTGGAGATCGCAAGGGTACTGGGAATGGAAGGCTATACCAAATGGGATGCCTTTAAATATCTGGGAGTCCCAATCTTCAACTCCAACCCAAGAACCCTGTACT
The DNA here is from genome assembly GCA_009831015.1 of Picea engelmannii. Taxonomy (NCBI): domain Eukaryota; kingdom Viridiplantae; phylum Streptophyta; class Pinopsida; order Pinales; family Pinaceae; genus Picea; species Picea engelmannii. Next base: position 17,308 of record ML839251.1, on the reverse strand, counting down.
GGAATTTGTTGATTGACAAGATAAAGAACAAGCTAACTTCCTGGGGAGCAAGCTGGTTAAACCTGGCAGGTAAAGTGGTCCTAATCAAGGTCGTCCTGTGGGAAGGTGGAAAATAGTCAGGGAGAAAGCTGCATCTAATAAGCTGGGAAAAAATCTCCAAGCCAATCATGGAAGGCAATCTCAACTTTAAAAATACACATGTTCAAAATCTGGCACTAGGGGCAAAGATTCTTTGGAACCTAATCAATACACATGTTTAAAATCTGGCACTAGGGGCAAAGATTCTTTGGAACCTAATCACTGGGAAGCCAACGTGGAGTAAAAAAGCATTATGGAAAAAGTACTTTAGAGGTCCAAGGGAAAGATGTATAGAGCGCCCTATTCTAGAGAAGAGAGGATCACCAATCTTCTCGCTCTATCAGAAGACTATGCCCCATTTCAGACCTCATCTCACTTGGGTGCCAAGCAATGGGAAGAAAATCAATATTTTGCAGGACTCAATCATGGGAGATCCTCCCCTTGGATTGAGACAGGATCTGGATCGACTCAAAGAGTGGATGGCCACTTAAAATTTAAACACTCTTTGGGACATCTCAATTTGGGGGAATGATGAGCACAAGATGTGGCTAAGGTGGGGAATTGCTAACAACCCCCCTGATTTAGAAGAAGACTAGAACACCCTAAAGCTCTGCATCCAAGGGAAATCCCCAATCAAAAAAGGGGAAAAGACAAACAAGGTTGGGGAACGAGCTCAGGGACCTACACCACTGCAGCAAGGTATCATCTCACAAACCTCCACCCCAATGTCCCTCCAAACCCAGCAATCTGGAAAGCAATTTGGACCTCCAAGTCCATCCTAAAGATTGACATGTTTATCTAGACTCTGGCTCACAGAAGTATTCTAACGAGAGAAAATCTAAGAAGAAGGGGGTGGGAAGGCCCCAATAGATGCACGCTTTGTCTTCAAGCAGAAGAAACCACAGACCATCTACTTCTAAGTTGCACCTACTCCAAAGAAACCTAGCAGTTGGCTCTGGGACTACGAAGGGTCGTAATCATACCCCAAGAAACGAGCAATCTTCTCCAAAATTGAAATTCCATCTGCCCTTTCTAGACTGAGAAAAAAGGCCAAATCTCCACTATGTGGAGAGTCCTCCCCAAATTCATCCTCTGGAAAATCTGGTTGCAGTGAAACTATAGAGTTTTCAGGGAACTCAAAAGAAGTCCAGCCCAAGTTGCAACCAAGATACATGCCTACGTTGGCGAAAGCACTCCCTACTTCTGCCAAACAAAGAACTCTAGAGTACTAGAGTTGGATGAGGAACAATGGTTGGCTTAGTTTAAACTTCAAGACCAAGGGGGGGAAAGGACAATAGCTCTGGCCAAGAAGCCTGGGAAATACAAAAGGAAAAACAAGAGTTTGAAGATTGGAAGACAAAGGAAAAGAAACATATTTTGTCCTTTGACAGGGCCTCCAAAGGGAACCCATGCTTGGTAGGTGGAGGAGGGGTCCTAGAGAGCCCCACCGGATCATTGAGGCTAAGTTTCACCTAGGGACTTGGAACTGAAACTAACAACAGAGCAGAATCCCTAGCCCTCTAGCAAGGGCTCAATCAAGCAATCAATCATAGTGTTCAAGATCTGGTAATAATTGGGGACTCCTGGATAGTAATCGAAGCCTTAATCCACAGAAGCAAACTCAAAAATGCAAAACTCAATAATCTCCTGGAGAAAATCCAACTCCTCCTTGGGAATTTTCGGTCTTATAAGCTTTGCCATGTCTTACGAAACCTAAACGAGCAAGCAGACGCTGAGGCCAATAAAGGCGTCCTCTTGACTGCTGGAACAACGTCCACAGTGGAACTACCCTGACTCTAGGGAGGAATCCCATAAAGGAATTAAAGTCATTAGCTGGAAAGGGGAAGGCAACATGAAAGAAGGATTTGGGCAAACTCAAAATGCTACAGGACAGAGGCGCTACAGGACAGTGCAAGTGGACAGAAGGTACAACCCAGTGCATCATTTGGTCGTTGATTTTCTTTGGGAAGGAGACATGACAACAGGTCTCCCATGCCCCTCAGATCACGCAAATCGTTTAGGGGATTTGATTTAGGAGGAGGCTGAGCTTAAATTGGGGAGAGGAACTCAGTCCTCCACACTAGCCTCACACAGAGACAACCAAGAAGGAACGCGACCCAATTACGAGAGGATCACGCGTAGCAGCAGGTCGCAAGGAGAAGAGAAGAAGTCGTTGAAGATGGCAGCCAACTCGGGAAGCAAGACAAGCATAGAAGACAGGCTGAACGCAATGGATGCCACTCTGGAAAATTTAAAGCAAATGTTGAACTACTAGTTGGACTTTCTACAAAATCTGGACATAGACATAGGAAGAAGATTCGGGAAGCTGGAAGGGGACATTACCACCACAAAATTTGAGATCACTGAGGAGCTCAAAAAACTCCATAAAGAACTCAAGGACCCTAAGAAAGAATTCGAGGCTAGAGTCAGCCAACTGGAGGAAAAAATGGCTCAGTTAAACAATGAATGGAAGCAAGATCCAGAGAAGTAGATCAGTGTATCAAGTCAAGAAAGGGAGTTCTGCAATATCACAACAAGGATGGTATTTTGTATAGAAGCCTCCGCTGTAAATAAATTTGTAAAGCATCCCTCCCCTTGAAGGTTAGTATAGCCTCCAGGTTTGTATTCGACTAGTAGAGTGTGGCTCACCATAGTTGTAACAGCACCAGTGGCTCTGCCACTGTCTTACTTAATTAAAATCCATTAATCGCTTTTGTCAACAACAAAAAAAAAAAAACTTGTCCATGTAAAGAGAATACTCTAAATTTGTTCAATTGAAAAATCAATGAAATTAGAATGATTATTAGATGAAACTTAAATGTAATAAAATTGATGAATAGAACTTGTTTTAAAATGTCACCATTTAACTTGATGTGAGGTCTTAACTTGACTCGTTAGGGCTTGGTAGGCATTGATTATAGAGTTTAAGTTCATGAACAAAACATGAAAAACTTAACAACATATTGCTTGATGATGACCACAAATAATTTAGACATGGATAAAAGCAACCAACTTTAGCGTAATGATTATAAGGAAAGGTAAATTGAATTGGTAATTGTGTTTCTAATGTAATGAAGGTTTAGAGTTAATTAAATCTACATGTTTTGACCAAGTACATTTTATAGAAGATATAAGGTCTAAATTTGGTTTGCATTCAATAAAAAAATTTAAATAAAGATTACCCTAGGATAAGCCAAATGTCGAGGATTAATGAAAATTTTGAAAAAAAATTAAAGGGACATTTTAAGCTACAACACTCATCAAATGCCTTATGTTGATTCTTCCCCCACTGGGAACTCTTACCATTGTCTATTATGGTGTGGAATGGTGCAGTTATTTCTCAAAATGAAGCTATAAACTTCTGTTATATTTGTGTTGCCCCAAAAAAACTCCTAAATTTAGTGACATTTGTAGGAACTGGCCATTTCATGATGGCCTCCATCTTTGTTAGTTCTATCTTAAGCTCCCCTCCACCGATCACATACCCCAAATACACCAAAGACTGTTGAGAAAAATCACATTTCTTGAGATTGGTCAACAACTAGTGCTTTTTCAGAGTCTTTAACACCTGCATAAGATGTGAGATGTGCTCCTACAAGGTGGTGTTATAAACCAATATATCATCCAAATATACAATAACAAATGACTCTAGATAAGGGCGTAAAACATCATTCATTAGTCTCATAAATGTAGTTGGTGTGTTGCATAAACCGAATGGCATAACCAACCACTCATACAAACCTTGCCTTGTCTTGAAGGTAGTCTTCCAGGTATCTTCTTCTTTGACTCGTACCTGGTGATATCCTAATTTCAAATCCAGCTTAGTGAAGTACTTAACATGCTGCAGTTGGTCCAATAGATCATCGATCCTTGCCAAAGGGTATCGATTCTTTAATGTAATCTTGTCCATGCCCTGTAATTGATACACATTCTCCAAGTCCCATCCTTTTTGGGTAAAATTATGATGGGTGACCCACAAGGTGAGGTACTTGGTCGAATCACACCCTTCTCCAACAATTATTGCAGTTGTTTCTTCACTTTAATATATTGTCTATATAGCCTAATATTCGGCAATGGGGAGTCTGGCAATAACTGTATTTCATGCTCCACATCCCTCTTGGGTGGTATCCCTTTAGGATCCTTGAACACTCCTCTGTATTCTTGTAGCAACTCCTCAAACTAATGTTTTTGTTCTTTAGTACACCCCTCAAGGGATGCCTTCACTCTCATTGACTCATCATCAGACTTCTTTTCTCTTAAGAATAACAAAACATATTTCTTACTATAACTAATCAACTTCTTGGCTTGGTTGGCACTTAATAGTGAGTTCTTTGACTTGTATTTATGTGTGTTAATGATGTCGAAATTCCCATCATTTATTAGTCAGTATCAATTGGCTCTCTACATGAAGATCGCATCCCTCATATACATGTAGGGGCTTCCAAACACTACTCCACATACATCAAGGGGTACTACATCCAATTCCACTTCATCGATAAAATCATCACTTACAACAAATTTAATCTTACACTGTTTTGTTACCTTTATCTCTGCATCCTTGTTTACCCAACCTAATGGATACAGACTAAGATTATCGTGAACCTCCAATCCAAAATTGTTGACCAAATCCACTGCTATGAGATTAGCCTATGAACCAGAGTCGAATAGAGCATTGATCTTAGTCTTCTTGACTTGAATCTTAATGTGGAAGAGATTGGTCATCTCCTTCTCTTCTTGTTGATGAAGGTTACTCAGATTCACCTCCTTCTGCACAACTGTGCAGACTATATTTTCATCCACATCCAAGCTACTTTCAACCCGATTGCTTGAATCTATGGCTAAAAGTTTATTTTTATTTATGTCCTTCTTGTGGTTCTTCGGGTTCATCTCTAGATGCAATTTCCAACATTTTACCTCAATGTGTCCATCAATGTTGCAATGATTGCAATGGTTGTTGTGATCTTTGCACTGATGTGTGGTGGTTGTTGTCTTCTTGTATTCGCCCCCTTTCCACCTCTTCTTCCCCTCCTCGGAATATTCCTAGTGCTCTTTCTGCTTCAAACCACTTGGTTTCCCCTTCTTTTGGCCTATGTTTTCTAGGTATTGTTCTTGTACACACACCTCATTCAATGTTCTTGTCTTGAAGAGCTTCCCCTGCTTTTGTAGATGACTTTGTAAATCTTCCAGATACTTGAGGAGCACATCTGGGTTCTTGGGAGAGATATCCAACATGATGGCCATTTTTCTAAACTCAGTGGTGTACTCTTGTACACTCTGCCCCTACCTCTCCCTGAAGTAGTGCCACCAGATCCATTGGTCCTCTACATACCTGATTGGGACTTGATGAGGGTTTTGAATTCCTCCCACCTACTTATTAGTGGATCACCTTCTAACCTAAGTGTTTCCATATGGATTTCCCACTAGTTTAAAGCATGGCCCTCTAACTTCAATCTAACAAATGAAATGTTTTTCTCTTCATCTACATGGTGAACACTAAAATAAACTTCTAGTTGTTGGTACCAATGATTCATTTTCAATGCATCGATCTCACCTTGGTATGGATTTATTTCCACTTGTGATTCCATGTTGAATAGGGACTATGAAGGGTTCACAACACTAGAACTTGGATGCTCTTTCTTGGATTCTTTTCATGACTCCTTTCTTGAGTCTTCTTGATCTCCTGACTTCCCCTCCGATTGGATATATGAGTTAGAGCCTCCATCGTCTCTGAACGGTTCGAGCTTGTTTTCTAGAGCTGCCATGAGAAGGTTCATATTGTGACTGATGTTGGTGAATTGTACTTCCAACCTCTCAAATCTCTCTTATGTTGGATCTCAAGGGTTATTATGAATAAACTCGTATTCCATGGCTAGGGTTTCTATAACTTATCTTTAAGTTGATTCCTAGATCCCGCAACTTCCCACAAATACTCAAAAGAAAAACCTGCTCTTATACCAATATGATCTATAAAATACCATGGATATTCCACTAGAATAGTTCCTCTGAACAAATCTAATAAATAACTGAAATCTTTACTATTAAGGTTACTTTTCCTTTAGATCTCAGGCTCTTGATTACCGGTTTTCTTCTTTAAAAAAATGTATGAAATAGTTCAAATGTGAAAAATAGGGAACATAAATAAATACACACACCATCCACCAATAAACACAAGATATGACCTGGGAAAACCAATACGAGAGAAAACCCAGCTAGAAGGTGAGGTTGCCCTGCTCTCTTTTCTCTGGTATAGAAATTATGCAAGTACAAAGAATGAGGCACTCTATGTGGAGTTTCCTTTGACTTGTGGCCTATATGGTAGCTACACAATCTCTCCCCCTCTATTATGCTCACAAAATACCACTCTCAAATGTTTTTCTCAGATATGGAACAAGATACAATGCAAAATAATGGAGCCCCTTCTCCTCCTAGTGGTCTGGTATTTAACATAGCCCGATAGCCATCTAGGGGTAGGTTTTTTACTTCTTCAACCCTCAATTGTATAGGGTTTTGAAACTTCTAGAATCTTCTTGAAATTACATACGTGGATAGCCCCATATGCATGAGTAACGAGGGTTGACGTGGTATCTATTGGTCACTATAATTGCTTATTTAATCTAAACAATCAAGTGCTACATAAATTGTCAACCCAGGGAAGTCTGTTTATTTCAAAGGTAACCACGCACTATATATGCTCAATCTCAAAATCAACCTAGAGTTGTAGTAAAAACTATATTAATCACACTTGCCTTGAACAAACTAAAGTTCTAACTTAAATTACAGGAAAGCAATCTACCTATTGCAGAGCTCAAAGTTTAAAGAAATGATTAATTGAAGAATCTTGGATTACATAACAACAAGATACTGCAACAGGAAAGACCAACTATTCTGTAACCAGAGAACAAGACCCTATTCCCAAAGGAGGAATCTTCAACACCTGTTTCTGATCATCACACTTCATGAACTCATTGCTTAACTGAAATAATTGACATACATATTGAAGGCTATCTATCTCTTAACAGAGAACATGACCCTATTTCCCAAGCAGGAAACTTCAGCACCTGTTTCTGATTAGCACACTTTCATGAACTCATTAATGCACTGAAGGCTAACTATCTCCAACAGAGAACAAGACCCTATTTCCCAAGCAGGAAACTTCAACACCTGTTTCTGATTAGCATACTTTCATGAACTCATTAATGCACTGAAGGCTAACTATCTCTAACAGAGAACAGGACCCTATTTCCCAAGCAGTAAACTTCAGCACCTGTTTCTGATTAGCACACTTTCATGAACTCATTAATGCACTGAAGGCTAACTATCTCTAACAGAGAACAAGACCCTATTTCCCAAGCAGGAAACTTTAGCACCTGTTTCTGATTACCAAGCTTTCATAAATTCATCAAACATGATTGCTAACTAAAATGATTAACAATTACCCAAGCATGAATCACATGAAAACAATGTAATGTCCAGTAAAGTAGTGTTTCAGCAAAGCAGAATTCAATAAAGTAGTGTTTCAGCAAAACAGAATTTAATCAAGGCATAAACAGAGATCACACTAACACACTACAAAACTAACGGGTGAATCTTGTGAAGAAGGTGGGCCCTCCCTTCTCACAAGATTCCCCTGAAATGAGAAGGCTAGAGAGAAATGCTCAGAACAGTCTTTTATTCATCTATCAATGTATCATATTACAATCTGAAATGAAGTACGTCCTTCTCTGTAAACCCTTCTTAGTACCAAAAACCGAAGATGCCCCATCGAATGATGATTTCCTCTTATTTAAAGAGGAGAATCCCTTCGATACAATTGATCAACGAATTACAGGTGTATATCTGAATCCTATTCTTAGTCAGATCGACTTTCTAAACTGGAATAGGATATCCTAGTCTCCCGCAACAGAATGCTATTACAAGTGTTGAGTGAGGTGTTGTTGTTGCAGCTGGAGTAACAAATTCTTTATTTGTTTCTTGTTACTGTTGTTGTATGTTGTTTCGACATCGTAAATCGCAGGTTGTTTCAGCCACGGGATTTGCGTTCTGACTGTTTCAGCACTTCTCAAGCAGCAGCGATGGTTGATGCTTAGCTCATGGTGCAGTTGTTGTAGTCAATATGTGTGAGTTTTTGTTCAACATCGTTGACCACGAACTGTGTAACATCTTCCTCTGTGTTTCAACATCGTTGACCACAGACTGTGTAACAGCTTCTTCTATGTTTCATCATCGTCGACCACGGACTGTGTAACAGCTTCTTCTGTGTTTCAGCATCGTCGACCACGGACTGTGTAACAGCTTCTTCTGTGAGTTGTTGTTTCAGCATCGTAGTCCACAGACTGTGTAACATCTTCTGTGAGTTGTTGTTTCAGCATCAGGCCTCAATGCTAATCTGCAGTTCAAATTGTTTCAGCACTTATACATTTCTAATCAATGGTTAAGTACGAGAGTGATGTAAAATTATATGCAAAACAGATTAAACATATAGTAAAGAGAAGAGACGTTGTATACCTTTGGAAAGATAGGATAAAGTGATAATATGAGTTTA
>ML839250.1:85252-99177 GCA_009831015.1 Picea engelmannii | reverse complement strand
TTCCATTACACAATAGAATTAGTTTTATTTTACCCTTCGTTTTATTTTATTTTAATTATAAGTTAGTCTTAATTTTAATGTAATTTAGTTTTATTTTAGGTTGTTCTTAGTTTAGTATGATTCTATATTTTAATCATCTAATTTAGTTTTTAGTTTATTTTAAGTTTTTATTTTAGTTTAGCATTAGGCTTGCTTTATTTAGTTCTATTTTGTTTGTTTTAAGTTTTAATTATCTATTTTAGTAATTTAGTTATATTTCAATTTTATTTTATTGAGATTTAATTTAGATTTGATTTGAATTTATCATATGAATTTGTTTGGAATGTAGGAAGATAATAGAACATTTGAAGCCAAAGTTAAATGAACTCAAACAAACTCAAAGGGATTATAAAAGGAATATGAACACAAGCATATAAAGGGGTGGGCTGGACCTGGAGAAACAAAGTAGCACACTATCGTGCTATTGTAGATATTAGGTTTGGACCAAGGGTTGGAAATGTTTGAAGGCAGGCTATGTGCACTGTTGTAAAGGCCTCGATTTTTTGAGCTTTGAAGAGTTGAGAGTGGTTGTGATTATATGGTGTTTTGTATGCTTTGGTAATACTATTTAAAGATAATGAAATACTATTTTTATAGGCCATGATATTTTCTATCAAATATGTTTATGAATGAAAGATTATTTTCTCAAATTTATGCACTGATGTTGAACATGCGAGAAATCTTTCGTTTTTTCATTCTGAACTAAATTTGATACGAATGAACATAATTGAACATGAATATGCACATTGATGAATCATGGTAACTATTTACTCATTTTTTTATTGATATGCATGAGCCTTAAACATTGTTTGAACTATAAGAACTATTTATGAAGTCAAGCAACTCATTTTATTTCATGTTTAATTTATGTGACGAAAGTGGGTATACATGTTGGTGTTTTCTTAGCAACTATTTGCTAAGTTAAGATTAAGATGTATTTTCATTATTTGTTATCAAGTTGTTTGAATTGTTTCAGTAGCTTGATAGCTTATGTTTTATCCTATTTTAGTAGCTTGATAGCTTATCTTTTATCCCATTTTCATTATAAGTTCTCTGCACTGATGTTGAACATGTGGGAAACCTTTTTTTTCATTATATATTGTATGCATGTTAGATTAGATTAGATTAGACTATACGCATGTTATATTAGATTGCATATTGCATTTAGATTAATTCCTTTCACTTTTGAAAGTATCCTTTCATAGGAGAAATCATCTTGGAGGCTTGGTTCAACCCTCATTTCAGCTAATCTCAAAGATTGACTGTTGCAGACATGCTGTGAGAAAGCAAGTCTTTTCATTTTTTATATTGATAACAATCAACATTATCATGCATCTATAGGTAGAGGATAGTTTTAGAGTTACTTTAGGTTAGATTAGTTTATATTAGGATTAACTTCTTGTTTATATTAGTTTTAGGAAAAGTGTAATTCGACCCATTATAACTAATCAAAATCACCATCCCAAACGAATAAAAATTTAATTAGGACTATGAGTGGATGATTTCTTTAATATTAATCATTATCAATTAACCTTAATGTTAATATTTTGATGGTCAATCATTAACTTTAATTACTTACCCATATGTTGTTGGCATGTTTTCGGACAAGAAGAGGAATAGTGATCATTGGATCCTTTAGAATCCTTGATGGTCGTCAGATCCTCTCAAAGTGGAAGGATAGATAAAGCGGGGCTAATAGGTTGAAATGATGATTAGCATAAATCCTGTCATTCGTCGGATTAAAACACGATTCCCGTCAGCCATCAGATCTTATTAAATGGGAGGATAGGATAAGCTACAACGAGCTACATCGTAGAATAGATCTGGACCGTCAGATCATCCGAAAATATCACATTCGTTGATCATTTCAAAAGGATCGTGACAAAATATCTACTTCAAGAATACTCGTCAGCCATCGGATCCAGTGGAGTTGCAAGGAGGATAAGCCCGAGAGTTAGTTAACACTCCAAAGTAGCGAAATGACATGAACCATTGGATGCAAAGTACACGTGGCAAGAGGTCAGCATTTCGCTGACTGAAAGATCAAAGGAAGGAGGCTCCTAACCTCTTGAACTTGCGATATGCGAAATCACGATATAATCTCAGCTGTTGGATTGAAGACAAATCTGGGCCATCAGATCTAGGAGGTTCATGACAGACCATGTCAGCGAGGACAGGTGGAAACTTACGATAGCAAGGACACATGTCACGATCATATAAGGACAAGTGTCAAATTGTTTCAACTTTTCAGGCCATTGTAAATCATAATTTTGAGTAACACGTGGAAACCACTTGGCTCTTGACACGTCATTGAGTGACACAAGAATGACATCACTTCATGAGTTCTTGTTTCGGGAGTTTAAGCTTAAAAGTCTCAAAGGCTCAAGTACGAGGGCGGAGGAGAGCCTTTTGATCACCATGGATTGTGGACTGTTGATCTGACTCCATTACGAAGTTTCAGATACTGGGAGTTGGAGAAGTCAAGAATCTTCACCTCTAGATTACCGAAATGCGAAATGAGAAAATGACTTTTTGTATATGCTGTGGTCATCACCAATGGTCATGTGAGAGGGAGGAGCTAGCAGAGCTAAGCCCCATTTCAGAGATCACAACATGAAGAGGAAAGACTCTTCACCTCTGGATTACCGAAATGCGAAATGCAAAAATGTCTTTTTGTGCAGGCTATGGTCACTGTCGATGATCATATGAGAGGGTGGAGCTAGCGGAGGTAATCTCTTTTTGGGCGATTGCAAATTCGAGTGTCGAGACCCTTCGACACAAGATTTCTTAAATGTGAAATGCAAAAGGAATTCTTATTAGGCCCGTGGTCACAGCTAGTGAGCATATGGAGTAGGTGCGAGATCCATCATTGGTAATCCAACGGTGCAGGTTAATGAGGAATATGATTGAAGGGTCATTGTTTATTTTCATGATTAATAAGCTCAGTTATGATTCAGTTAGAAAATCGAATCATGGTTCTTGATCGGTTGGAGATTCAATTGCTGAGACATTTTTGTCTTTGCCCAAGGAGATTCAAGGTGTAACTGATGAGGCTGGTGTGTATAAAAGGAGAGATGCAAAGACTGTGTAAGGTTGGTTGTTCTAACCGAAAAAATGAGATGAACTATAAGAAGGGTAAAATTACAGTATGCAAGGCATGAGATAAAACTCAGAGATGAGTAACAGTCACTGAACAGATAGAAGCAAGAGCTGAATAGCAGAATAGAATGAAGCAAAGAAGAATTGCAGAACAGTTTTTGAACCAGAGAAGAACTGTGGAACAATGAAGAAGGGGTAAGAATTGAGATACCTATATTGTTTTTTCGTCAATAATTTATTCATAACCAGGGAGGAAGGGTGGTGCTAGGGAGGATTTTGGTCCTCTGATATTCAAGTTGTGTTGACGGGCAAAATTGACCGTCCGTCAACTGAGAGAGTGGAACCGGTCCGAGGTTGTCCAAATAACCCAAGCCATTTGGAATGAACCACCCTGACGAGTTTAACGGATCCATTGGCCACCCTAAGGTCTTTAGAAAACCAAAGAGAAAACTAATCTAACTAAAACTAACTAAAACTAATAAAAAATACTAAAACTAAATACAAGAAACTAACTAACTAATAAATAAAACAAACTAATACACTAATCTAATTAAAACAAACTACTAAATTAAACTAAAACTAAATATAAACTACTCTAACTATTCTATATACAATCTACTAATTACTATTATAATAACTCAAATCAACTATCTAATTACCAGCTGTAATATTACTTATTCACAAATGTACACTATAAACAGCCTACAGATTTAATTAAAACCTGCAAAACTCATGTGTTTTATGCCCTAAGACAACAAGATATGTTTTTTGATTTTTATATTTTATGAAAAAGAAATAAAACTACTGAAATTAAACGATCTAATATATTTACTGAAATTAAAAAATCTAATATAAATCTAATTAAAATTGTATATAAACTAAACTACTTAATGAAAACAGCAAAGAAAAGATTAACTGACCTGGAAGCACTCCTAATCTGTCTTGTGTATGATAACTCTGAAGCTGGTCGGAGGAAGCAAACTCGCACCGGATTGATCCAAGAGATTTTTGTAAACGATAGGCTGTGCTGCTCTTTGAGTTTGTTTACAGGACAAACAAGACATAAAAGATCATAACAACTATATGATTATAAATCTCTGCAATAAGGGAAACCTATTATGCAAAGACTTATATTTAACAATTCAATTCATGAAGAAGATAAACCTGTCATTCACAAACTGAGTTCGACAATTACTATGTCTTTTATACACTTGGAAGAAACCAGATATGGATTACAGTAATTAAGATTATATCATTTGCACATGATCTAGATAGCTAAAGTAGTCATAAATCGTAAACAAATTGATATACACAACATGAAACAAAATTTTGATATAATGAGAAGCTAAAGCTATGACAAAACACCAAATTATGCTTTAGTCTGTATTATAACTCCATATCCTTGTTCTCCCACGAATGAGGATATCCATTATTACAAAAATCATAAGTATATATAAGTCTCTCCATAGGGTAAAACCTCCCTGTGGATAATATCAAAATGTTTTACATAATCTAGGAAATATCCCAAAATCAACTAAACTAGGAAATCACAATGCAAGTGAAATCTTGGAAATATCCCCTAACTCCTCATCAAATTCACTGCCATTTCGAATTGATCTGCAATAGGCCAAAAATAACCAATTAGAAAGACATTTCATCAACAAAACAATAAAAAAATTAATCCTACAGACTTAGCTACAGAATCATCTGATTCTGTAGCTAGTCTAGAATAGCATACAGGACCAGATAGCAATCAAATGAAATCTTTTCAAAAGAATAAAATCCAATTTAATTTTCTTTTAATAAATATCCAAAACGAATCACTAAAATTCCAATGAGTTTATCATTCAAATTAACAAAATTGAAAATGATTCAAAACAGGATAAGAATGCTCTATTTTTTTAGTCACCATAAAATATGGTCAAACCATAACAGGACTGTTTCATATCAAATTAAATCGATGGTGAATCATATCATATAAAATACAATTTAATTCAACACAATCATAATCGATACAATCATAATTGAACATAATCAAAATTGATTTGTTACGGCTGTAACAATGTGCATAAGATTCATATTGTTTTAATCAAATACCAATATGGAAAGACAGTTACGATTATTGTCAAACATTCATAACAGCATCAAACCTCACCATAGATTTCAATCGTTGAGCGTTTACATAGTCAACAGACAGGATCACATAATGATCGTAACCATCAACAGCAGTGATAACCATAAACTGGGCAACAATCAAATATAAAAACAAATCGTAATCCTGGGCATAATCACTTTCGTTCCCAAATCAAATTTAAACAATATATTTGTTGCAATATGAACCGAGCTGATAACACAGTCAAACAATGTGAATCGATTAGTTGGATATAACAGTTATGACTCATATCTATTCACAATTTAATTATGCCTTAACAGAATGGTATTCGAATTGGTCAAACGACATGGAATATAAAATCATAACAATTAACCATTTTTGCCAACCACATCGTATAGACTATAACCAATTTCGAATCGAATCATTGACTGTGTTTGGAATTGAAATACCAGAAACGCCTTGTGTTTAGTAAAGATATTAACAACTTCAATAAAAAACAAAGTATTCAATCGAAGCCAAATTAAAACAATCAAATCCATAACACGATCAATCGAATCAAAGCTAAACCCAATCAAAACCAATCCGAAATTCGATTAATCAAAACAAAATTATATACAATAACGCATGCTTAAGGCTCAAAACAAATCCACGATGTAAACAGAGATTATGATTTTGTCATATAAACAAGTGATAATCATACCAATGAGGTTGTTCGAGCTACGCCAATTTTGAATTGACGACTGTTGTAGCCGACTCCACATTCTTAAACAAAATCGAACCTGTTGTTCGTTGTTTCTTATCAGTGGTTGTCGATTTATCCTTCTGACTGGTGAGCCTTGCAACTTGGTCTTTCAGAGCATGAATTGTAGCATTGGCACATCAAGGTAATACCTTTCTAACCATGAGCCACACTGATCACATGGTGGAGCAGCTGGTTCGGATAGAACAGGAGGGGGTTTTGAAGAGTCACCGGGGGTTTCACAAGGCATTTTGATGCCTGGATAATTAGGATCACTTTGCAAGCAAGGTGGTAGGTTTTTGACGAAATCATATGAGGGTTTGTCACACAGACCTTTAGAATAGGGATACTCACTTGCCAGGTAACGTTCAACCTTCAAGTCAGAATCTTCACTCACCATGATAGGGTCAGGGTTGATAGGAG
Source organism: Picea engelmannii (assembly GCA_009831015.1). Taxonomy (NCBI): domain Eukaryota; kingdom Viridiplantae; phylum Streptophyta; class Pinopsida; order Pinales; family Pinaceae; genus Picea; species Picea engelmannii. The sequence goes on along the minus strand of ML839250.1, from coordinate 92,764 downwards.
GTCTCGGTTTTTTTCTTTCCATGCGAGAGATTAATCGAGCATTCTTCTTACCTTTAGAATTCACATTAGGTTTGGTCTTAGGATTTTTAGCCACAGGTTTAACATTTTCCACATCCTTGGTGACAGAATTGGGTAGGTCAATAGATGAGTCGGGTAGGGGTTTAGGTAACAGAGCACTGTAAGGCACAGGGGGTACTGACTTACTCTCGCTCACCACAGGTTTGTCAACCTGTGGTGGGTTTGAATCTTCAAAATTATTGCGAATAAGAAAATCATTCCAACAGTCTCAGCATAACCCAAAATGACAGACAACAAGCATTTTAATTAACTAAAAGTAAAAAAGACCGTTATCGACCTGGTTCCGCTTGTATATTTTATACATTTTAAACAGACTCCTATGCAAGTAATAAGGCATATTAAGCTCATATCCCATGAAAACTATAAGTAGCCGAAGGTGGTACAAGAAAATGAAACTATACCGGCCCTTGCAGGTGATAAACTGCTTGGTTATCATCAACAAGTCATGCCAACGTTGCTTGAGCATATTCGCGGGCAAACCTTTGTCACAGGAGCTCACCCTTCGTGACTGGAAGAGCAATGTCCACGGGACATCTTCCACTTTACAATTTTTTGACCATTTCTATCCAGTAGCAGGCAGACCGGTAGCTAAACTGAGAAATTGCTCGTCAATTTCCAACTGCACATCCCCAACCTTGGCTCGGCAGCCATCAAAGGTTAATGCGAATTGTCGAACCACACTAGGGTTAAAACCATCAAACTTTCGTATGAACGGGAGCCATCCGAATTCCTCCAGGTCACTGTAAGCACCGTCGAACATTAGCAAAGCTTGGCACCCATTGGGTTCAGCTCTTATGACTGGAGCCATGGTGCGGATACATGGTAGGGTTCGGATTAAACACATAGGAGCAAAAATCGCTTGGGCTAACAGCTGAGAACAATGAAAGGGGAGGAAAATTAATGTGCACGAGCGAGGGTGGTGGGATTATCACCGCCATGCAGCATAGTAATGGCACAAGTATAGCGTTGTTCAATCAATCACAACATCGTTTAAACCATACTAATCAGCCAACCCAAAAATTAAGCGATGGATGGTATTCCAATATGCCAATGTATTGTTCAATACAAAATCAAACCCAAAGTTTAATATGAGCCATCAAATAATTCAAACCACTTGTCATTCAACGTTAAATTAAAACCCAAATGTAAATGTTTATCTAATCGCGCCATTGTATAACTTCAAACTATTTTCATTCAATATGAAATCAAACTCATATGTTACCCATGCGCTTGTTGCATAATGTGTAATCAAAGTTTATAAAACATTGTGACAAGAGATAATATCGATAAGCCAAGAGATTATAATAATAAGGATCACATCATATCAAAACCAAAATCAACCATGACCCCTATATAGTCAAGTATAACCCTTAAATTTGCATGCTCAATGCCTTATCAATCAAATAAAAGTCAAGTTGCACAATCAAAGCAAGAATAGGCAAATGGTCATAGTTTAAAAAATCATTCCAACCACTTAATAACAAACCATAGGTAATTTCCTTTCAAAATATCAATGAGAAAATCATGACAGTTCAAATAACGATGGAGGAGTTTTCATGCTTTCAGTCGTGAAAACTAAATCGAAATCAATTTGCAAGTGTCGCATGAAATGAAAATGTCATATATCTGCAAAAAGCAAGGGAAATTTGAAGTTCAGGAGACATAGGTGTAGGCAGCTTTTGGGGTAATTGAAAAAATTGAATTGGCTACCAACAATGGCGACACACTGGGAGAAGCAGTTATCTCTGTCAATAGAAATGAATTCAGATTAGGACAGCGGAAAAAAATTCAACTTAAAAAAAACAACCAGAAAATCGTACAAATATCATCATTTACTATATTTTCCAGTGATGTTTTAAAAGATGTAAACTAATAACAGTCTTAAGATCAACGAGTCACGATTTTTATGATAAAATATTCAATATTGTTGGCATGGCCACTGCTACCAACAGGCGTCCATAGCCTCGATAGGGTTTCCATTTAACCCACTCTGACATATGTATCCTGTCAAGAAGTTCTAGATCCAAGTAAAGGACTTTTAAAGAGGTTTCTTATATTTTTCACAGATTTTCATTTACCCAACATTGCTTCGCTACCAGCAGGCTTGTTGAGTACCCCAGCGAAGTTGTCTTGGCGCCATGCTTGCATTTACCCGCTGCCAGTGGACCTGTTCCGTATCCCGACGGGTTTACAAACACTTCCCACAGCTCTTATTAACATTTTTTTTTTTTTTTTTTTTTTATGGATAGCTGAGCGGGGTGACGCTGAAAAATCTTGGTATTTTATCATATTTTTTAGGCCTCATCAGAATATTTTGACACTGTCCTTTATTCAGCTCCAGAAGTGTTTTAGTTACAAAACAACTTGCTATGACAGGGAGACATCCTTTTGAGTCATTCCTCTACGGAAAAGGGATAGTGTAAAAGGATAATAGATGATCATGACAAACTTCACTCAGGAATTGAAATTAGTAAACTTCTTTCAAACAACAAAATTTTCCAACATAAGTATCAGTTTTTTTTTTGTTTTTTTTTGAAATATTTCACTGATGTTTGTACAACCTTTCAAAAGTTATTTTAGCGAAGAAATTTTCCCGTGGTCTTTGTCTGAATGGCTCAGTTCACAAGTATGCATATGTTTCAAAAACAAAAAAAACTGATCAATCAAATCAAAATAAAAAACAAAAGGAAAGGAAAAATAAAAAACAAAAGGAAATATTTACATAATATACAAGGGTAGTAATCAAGCAAAGTATCTTTTCAGGGCTTGGCCATTCACCAGATAGGTGTCAGGCTGCCCTTCAAGATTCTGCAATCGAAAGGAACTAGGACCCAACTTTTCAGCAATCAAAAATGGCCCAAGCCACAAATTTTGAAACTTGGTGAGTTCACCCTTCCCTTCGTGTGGTTTGTCCCACTTTAAGACGAGATCCCCTACTTCAAAATTCCTATCAGAAGCAGAATTAGAATTGAACCAGCTTTTAATCATTTGTTGATGTTGGTATAACTTACACTTAGCTTGGGTTCTTACTTCTTCTAACTTCATCAAAGCGTTAATACGGCTTTCTAAAGGGGCACAATCTTCTTCTTGCACTTTTTGTGACAATTGGAGCGAAGGAAGAAGAATGTGAGGTGGCAGAATGGCTTCTCTGCCATAAACAAGGAAAAAGGGGGAGTTACCTATAGCAGCTTTGGTTGTTACCCTATCATCCCATAGTGCATTAAGCAGTGCATTGTGCCAATTCTTGTGATTTTCAGCCACAGTTCTCTTGATAATTTTGATCAAGTTCTTGTTCGTTGATTCTACTAAGTCGTTTCCCTGGGGATAGTAACTAGCAGAAAACTTCAGTTTTATTCCTTTCTCTAAGGAGAACTCACTCATCTCAAGAGAAGAAAAATATGAAGTGTTATCAAAGACTAGACAATCAGGGATACCAAAACGAGTGATGATATTTGAGTTTAGAAAAGTGATCACTTGACTTGTGTTAATAGTTCTTAGCACGGCAGCTTCAGACCATCGAGTAAAGTAATCAGTGGCTGTCACGATATACTTGTGTTGTTGTGAGGAAGGAGGGTTAATAGGACCTATGATATCAAGGCCGCATTGTTGGAAAGGAGAATCGACTGAAACGGGTTGCAAGGGGAAGGCTGGTTTTTGCAATCGCCCTGATGCTTTCTGACAAATGATACATTTATGGCACAAGGCATGGGCGTCCCTAAAAAGTGTCGGCCAGTAATAACCGGCTCTTAAAACCTTATGAGCAGTGTTGTCGCCACCTAAGTGACCACCAGCTTCTCCTGCATGCAACTCAAGCAAGACTTTTTCTTCTTCGTCCTTTTCAAGACAACACATCAGTATGCCGTCAAAATTCTGACGAAACGGTATACCGTTAACTAGATGAAAGGAGGTGGAATTTAGTCTCAACGCTCTTATTTTGGCAGGGTCAAGGTGACGGGGTGCTGATCCATGTTCAAGACAAAATCTAATATCATCGTACCAAGGACTTACGAGGTTTTGTGCACAACAAATCAAATTCTGATCACGTTGTTCTAGGTTTCACGTATCATTATCTTCTTGTTGTTTGGTTTCTGAATCAACTACCAACTTACACAACCCTTGACCTCTCATGATCTGTGCTGGGGTGATTTCTAAGTCATACTCCTGCAAGGAGGTGACCCAGTTGGCTCTTTTCTCTCCTAACTCCTTTTTCACTAACAAGTTCCTTACGGCAGGGTAGGGGACAATGACCTTCGTCCTCGACTTCAAAAGATATGATCGAAAATGCTTAACTGCTTTGAAGACAGCGTAGGCTTGCTGATCAACTATTGGGTAGTTAAGTTCAGCACCTTTGAAAGCAGATCTCATAAAGGCGATAGGTACTTCATTGTTCTCGGAGTTCTTCTGAGTTAGGACTGCGGCATAGGAACGATCAGAGGCAAAAGTATAGAGTGTAAAGTCTTGAGAGAAATCAGGGCTCATGAGAGATGGAGCGTATATTATGGCCTTCTTTATAGCAATGAAAGCTTGGTTTTCTGTAGGTCCCCAATGATATTGGGTGTCTTTCTTAATCAGGTTCTAGAGAGGCCTAACCATTTCGGAGAAACTGGGGACAAATCTTCTCACGAAATTAATCTGGCCTAGGAAAGACTGCATGGATTTTTTGGAGGTAGGTGGGGGAAGTTTAGCGATGACTTGGATCCTCTTGGGGTCAATAATCATTCCATCACTAGACACAATGAATCCTAGTAATTTACCCTGTTCTACTGCAAAGATGGACTTCTTGGGGTTCAAGGAGATGTCGTATTTACGACATCATAGTAGAACGGCTCGTAAGTGAGCTAGATGATCGTATTTGTTTTTAGAATAAACGGTCACATCATCTAAGTATACTACTACAGAGTGATTGATTAAGCCTCTGAAAGAAATGTCCAATTCTCTCTGAAAGGTAGCACCAGCATTAATCAATCCAAAGGGCATTTTGCGATAAGCATAAGTGCCCCACGGGGTACGGAAGGTAGTTTTTAATTGATCTAACGGAGACATCAAGACTTGGTTGTATCCAGAGAAACCATCAAGTAAGGATAGCCTCTCGAAACCAGATACTTGTTGAAGGATATGTTCCATGGGAGGGACAGGATAATTATCTTTGTCAGACGCTTTGTTGAGGTTTTGGAAATCGACACAAAGTTGGATTTCCCCTTTTTTCTTCCGCACTGGGACGAGGTTGGATACCCATTGAGTGTGTCTAACAGGAAAAATTATTTTAGCACTTAGGAGTTTATTCAATTCTTTGTGTACAGTCAGTTCTAGTTTAGGATGCATTTTCCTCAGTTTTTGTTGGAAGGGTAAGGTTTGGGGCTTCATCGGGATGACATGCTGTATAATGTTAGGATCGAATTTTTTAAGATCATCGTAAGTCCATGCGAAGACATCCTTGAATTCTTTAAATAATTTAACAAAAGCAGCTTTTTCTTGTCTAGAACATCCCAAGCCTAGATTGATACACTGAGGATTTTCACTAGTCCCTAAATTGACTTTTTCATAGGACAATGAGGAACTATTGGTTTTTCAATTGACCGTGTTTTTAAATTTATCTTCAAAATCATAAAACTTTTCTAGTCTAACAACAGATTTGGGTATGGAATTTACCATGTCCGATAGAGCTTCAAGAGATTTTGGATTAGGTATTATCGCAAAGTCGTACAAATTGTCGTCGTGTGTTTGTTCATCAATCACAGTGCCTTGAAAGGTTTCTTCAATGTGCAAAAAGTTGATGATTTGTTGATCATCGTCAAATACTCTCCAGTTTTTTATATTGTCAGGAACAGATGGTCGAAACAATAGCTCCATGGGGAACGCGTTCAGGGATAAGCCTTCTGCGGGAAGAAGTTTAGAGGCAACATTAGCTAGTAGATCCTCTTCAGCATTATTTGATCTAGGAATGGAATTTATATTAAAAGCATAAAATTTGTTTATTAAACTCCATACCTCAGAATGGTAACATTTGAGATGTGGGGAAAGACAGTGTATAGAATCTCTTACCTGCCTAACCACTATCTCAGAGTCGTCGAATAAAACCAGATTTTGAATGTGCATGTCCAAGGCTTTTCTAAGACCTTGCAATAGAGCCTCATATTCTGCGATATTGTTAGTACATTCAAATTCTAGTCTACAAGCCAATAATGTTTTGTTACCTGCTGGATCGATAATGATGCAGCCTGCACCAGCTCCTTCTTTAGACTTGGAACCGTCAAAATATAAAGACTAAATTTGATTTCCATCGGGCTCACAGGACTGTTGGATAAAAGCTGTTGGTTGCGTACATGCCATGATCTCGGATTGTTGTTGTGGATCGTTGATAGGTGAAGCTTCAACCATGAAATTTTCGAAGAAGGTGTCCATCCCTTGGACTTCAGGTGAATCAGCTGGAGGTGTATATGTTTCATTGGGGTCATTCAAGTCTGTTACCATGAACTTGAGGTAACTCTCACGATTTACCCTGATCTTGTTGGGCTTACCATTTTCTAGAAGCCATAAGTGAGACCAATCCATCGCAAAGTAACCATGTAGCTGCTCTGACCAATCCCTGCTCAAAAACAGACCATACACTTCTGGAATATCCACCACAATTATATCAATAACCTGATGAATCTTTGGGTTAGACGATAATCTAATTAATACATTTTTCAATTTTCCTATAACTTTAACATATGTTCGATCAAGTTGTATGATTTTCAAAGAAGATGGTTCTACTTCATCGTTAATCTTTTGGCAGACTGACCAAGGCATCACATTTGATGATGCTCCTGAGTCAACCATACAATTATGCACATTTCTGTTGAAGATTTCGAAAGTTAAAAGAAAAGGAGGTACATTCTTGCGAGTACTAAGAGTTGTAGCTTGTGGTTTCTTACTCGTGGTTTCTAATGCTACTTTATCTACATTACTTGCATTATTTACATTATTTACATTATTTACAGGTGGTACAGGAAGGCTTCCTTTATCTTGAGGATCAAGATTAATTTTTGTGGAAGTCTTATGCAGAGCTTTGCTTTGTACAACCTTATTACCATTTAAATTACCATTCTTGCCATTGTCTAAAATATTTTGCAACATTTTTTGTAACAAAAATGGAAACTTCAACAACTCATAAATAGAAATGTTAGCCCGTAATTTTTTAAGATCTTCAACAACATCATAATCTAATTTAGGGCTGGCATTACTTGGTTTAGTTTGTACTGATTTAGATGGCTTTGGAGGTGAAGTTGTAGTGTTCTCGGCAGGAGGTTTTTTTGTTGTCTTACTCCTAGTGTTGTAAGGGTGAACAGTCTCGAAGTTAGCTTGGAAGATACTATCTGAGAAGTGTCCAAAGATGTTTGGAGAAGACTCTTCTTCTTGAGTTGTTTCCTGCTCGACTTCCTCTTGAGGGATTTC
>ML839250.1:24434-47743 GCA_009831015.1 Picea engelmannii | reverse complement strand
CCGAAACACCTGATTTTGACTAGTTTCAGGACTGGCCACAAACCCTATTTTCCACAGAGTGTAACTCCCAAAATACAACGACCCACAAGCTGAATTTTGAACCACATATACTTGGATATGTTTTCTCACTTTCATAGCAATTTTAGGATCTGATTCATTATATAAAAAAAAATTATAGCGAAAATGGTGAGATGACCTGAAAATAACATACCTTAGAAAGGACCATCAAAAGAATTTATCCTTCCTTGCATTTCGGCCTTCTTTTCTTCACTTTCCTCAGAATTTCGGCTTAGATATCATTTGTACACCTCAAAAACCTATATATATTCAATATTCTCAAGTGTGATTCAAATGAGAGATCCTTTTCTCTTATTTATACTCTCCAAGTAGCTTCCTTAAAAACATATTCTAGGTCACTTGGCCCCACTTTCCTTATTTTAGGGTTGGATCCACTTCTAATTACTCCATTAAAACTATTATTGAAATAATTTATTTTGTATTCACTTTGAATTATAATACACTCATCACTTCACTTTATTATTTACCTTTTAAAATCTCTTAAACCACTTTGATTACTTTGACCTTTTGGGGCTTCTAGATGTCATATGAGAGTCCTCCAACTTCATAAGGCCATAACTCTCAAACCGTGAGGAGTTATGTGACTTTATACATACCACCAGAAATGGCATGACATGTACTATCCATATAGAATAGTATTATCTGAAAATATATCATAACTCATACCATTACCCATCAAACAAACTTGGGTCCATTACCCAAACTTGGGGTCTCCAACTTCTCATGGCCATAACTCTCTAACCATGAGGAATTATGTGACGTTCCACATACCACTGGAAATGGCATGACAAGAACTATCCATCTAGGATATTTTCCCTGACAAATTCACTTTCCTTCATCTCATTATTCCATAATTAAGCATGGGTTCTCTTCTTCCACAAAGCGTCTTCCCGTGAGGGCTTTCACCATAAGGGGACCACTTTGGAGTTCATCCATATTTACTTCTTATCAACCATGACAAAACAATAATGAGTCATATTTACATCAAACACTATTCTGTCCATTACCCAAAAATTTGTGCTACGGGTCTTTCTTCAAGGGTTGACATCAATGACAACCAACCTTAATAAAAAATCAGTCCCTGCCGAAGGCGTAGAGGGACTATAGCGATTGATAATTTGTTGACTTTATATTAGTTTGTCGTTTGACTACAAATTTTTGCATACTTTATAATGTTTGACATAGAGAACTAAAAGCATTATTTTCTATATAATAAAAAAAAACTATACATGTTATGATCTAATTTGATGATAGATTTGAGGTCTTATTGCCAGCTTCACTATTCCCAATGACTTATATGTTTCCATATCCAAAGTTTTATCATGTACGGTACTTTTTTTATTTGTACTAATCATATTGAAATGTTTAGATATCCAGGGTTTATAGTGATCGATAATACCAAAGTTTATAACCTTCTATTGTGATTTATTATTTTATTTGTGCTATTATTATTATTACTCCTTTATATTTGTATTGAAATGTATTGACACATTTTTTGAGGTGCTTCAATAGGCCTGACAACGTAAATGTTTACATGACGCAAGGTCCTCAAATAGGCCTGACAGCTTAAATGTTTGCATATCACGAGGCCCTTAGACAACCTGACAGCCTTAAATGTTTATCTAAATAGGCTTTTCGGAGTACAATTTTCCTTGAAATTTTCCATACGATGTTGTAGTGAATTTGGAAAATATTGTTGTCCACCGCCAGTTGAATAGGCATTATATGTTTCATACTTCTTCTAGCCTTGGAATGAAATTTCGTCACCGTTGAAGGTACATACATTGTTTACTAGTTTGGTGAGTGCTTCTTCTTCGTTGGTTCGTCAGTTGTTAATTGCTGTTATTGTTGTTGTTTGGTTCATAATTCAAGTTGCGCTTCTATCTTTCATCGTTTTAGAGTAAGTTTCCATGCCATAATTTCATTTTCTATTCCTTCTTTGTTGTTCAGTGTTTGCAATTTGCAAGTAAGATTTTTTGCTTATTTCTACTGGCATACTTGTCATATGTTTCTAGTTCCTTCTATTCTTCAGTTGCAGTTTTGTAATCGTTGGAGATACATATGTTGTTTACTAGTTCGGTGGTTGTTTCTTTTTCGTTGGTTTGTTGTTTCGTCGGTTGCTTGTTGTTTTTGTTCGACTAAAGTTTACGATTTTGGGGCCCTGGGGATGCAGTTGGGCATGTTCGTGCTTTCTCACTGGTTTGGTGCTTGTTGTTTTCTTTTGTTTTATTTGTCTTTGTAGGGTTGGGGTCCTGCGCCGACACTTGGATTTGTTTTATTATTGTTATTATTATTATTATTATTATTATTTAGGCACTTTATGGTGTTCAGACCCTGCACCCACGAGTGGACATGTGGTTGTGTTGTTTGTCATCCCTGGCAAGGTCAAGATATGTTCTACTATAAAAATTTTTTGATACTTCAGTGGTGACATGATAGAAAATAGTGGCATAAAAAAAAATTGGACAACTACATGTGCAATTGCAATATTCGTTGTTTTTTTGTTAAAATAAAACATGTGCATGATGTACTTATAAACCATGTATGGTGGTGTTGGCATAAGGGGACAACACAGGGTTCGGTTCTAATGGCGCACCAACAAGCCCTAACTACTGGCCCTTTTGGCAACACCTGAGAAGTAGATGAAGTCTCACCTGAAGTAGCTATAGGGGGTTTCAGGACACAGATGTCTAAAACCAGAGGAAACGTAAAGTGGATCCAATACAACAACAACACAACATCTAGATATTAGTTACCATATTAGACCTACTTCGCACATTTATCTGTTAAATCTAACACAATAATGTAACAACCATATATCAAAGGGATAAAGAACACAACATCAATCACACACAACAACGAGATGTGTGTGGTTCACCCTCTCCCTAGGGCTATGTCCACATAACTATGCTTTATAATATATTAAGTGAAAGCATACAGTCCTATTTGCGCTCTTATCTAGCAAATCTTCTCTCTTTCTCTCTTCTCTCTTCCTCCTTTCCTTGTGCACCTAGCTGCAGGGCTGATATTCACACCTATCTAAAGATCTTACAACACAGAATGCTCTCTCATCATAATAATTCTCTCTGTAAATTAACAAAAATCACTCCTCATCACATCATCCAACTCTGAACAAATGATGATAACAACAACCAATCTCAGGTTCTCTTGACCTTTATTTATCCATTACAATATCTCACCAACTTCCTTAGGCCAAAACCCTAGATACAAAAACCCTAGGTCAACTTGACCTATGTTTTTAGGGCTTTGCCAGCCTGTCTTTCCTTCTTTCTCTCACGGTTCTCTCAAAGCATCTACTGATGGATTTTTTTGCTTGCTGAGTTATCCACGATCCATCCTCCTTGTTGATCTATCATCCTCGATCTCCTCATCCAACGAATTTCTTTCTCTTACTTTTCTCCATATTTTATTCTCTTCTTCTCACTTCGACTCAGTATCAATCACTAGTCTTCCACGCAATTCACATTTCATCTTTTTTTCCTTAATCTTTGCTTTTTTCTAGAACCAAGGGCCAACAAGCCCTCAACACTCACCTGTGACTCATCCCAAGGCACTTCAGATCTGATCCTTATTTTTTTCTTTGACTTCGGGCTACACGGAGCAGTCTCTGATTTTTTCTCTCTATTCCCCCACTATATGTAGACTGTCTTTTCTGTGTCTGGTGCCCAGTTTCAATTTCACTTGGTACCTAGACCCTTTCTCCTTCTATTTTTATCGAGAGTTGTGAGGAAACTGGTTTTCATAGTACAATTTCAACCGATTCCAATTCACCAATCATTCCTTCCATTCTCCATTAAAAGTCTTCAACTGTGCAACTCCTCCTTCCATGACATATAAAACCTCATATGGTCCCAACCAATGGCTTCTGAATTTCCCTATATGCTTCATGAATTTGCTATCGTATACCAGTACCAGATCTCCTTTCTTAAATGATTTCTTCTTGATATGCCTGTCATGGTAGTCCTTTTCTCTTTCCTTCTACACCTATTGATGGAATTGGTCTTCCTCTAGTTTGACCAACTGCATGAGCCTCTCTTGAACATCACCGGTGTCATCCATATCTATAAAGGATACGATTCTTAATCTAGGGACCAAATATTCCATCGGGACAACTGATTCTAGACAATAAACCAACTTAAAGGGGGTCTACATTGTTAGCTTCTTGCAAGTGGATCTATAGGCCCATAGTACTACTGGTACTCTTAAATACCAGTCATCCCTGTTCACACTGCAAATCTTCATCAGTGTTGTTTCTAAGATCTTATTGAACACTTCAACTGTCCCATTCACTTGTGGATGATAAGGTGTGCTCTTCTGATGATGAACTACAAATTCCTCAGTCAAGGCTTCAATGGTTTTATTAATAAAATGAGTGCCTTGATCGCTCGTAAGGATCTTTGGGCATCCAAACCTGGTTATGATGTCATCAAATATGAAGTGTGCAGTTGTAGTTGCACTATAATATTTAACTGCTCCTAGTGGGTTTATAGGTCCCACGAAATCAATGGTCCATGTCTCAAATGCTTGTAAGGTTAGTTGGGGTGCTAATGGCATGTCATCTCTTCTGGATGATTTCCCAACTCTTTGGCATACATTGTAGGCGCTGTAGTAGTCTTTAGCATCTCTGTGTAAAGTAGGCCACCAAAGGCCAGCTCTAAGAACCTTCTACATTGTTTCTTTGCCTGCGTAGTGTCCTCCTGCGATGCCTTTATGAGATTCTGCTAAAGTGGTCTTTCTACTTCCATAACACTTCTCCTCAAGATCTCATCAGATCCCATCTTATATAGTTGTCCAGCTATAAGTGAAAATTTTGCAGTGCGCACTACCAGTTGTTTCTTCTTGGTGATTGTATATTCACTAGGTACCATTCCTATTGACAAAAACTGGACTATCTCGATGAAGTGATCATCAATATTTCTAATGGCCAACAAATTTGCATCCAACCGTGTATCCTCCAAACTAGTAGGTTCCTCGCCATGTTCCAACCTCGACAAGTGGTCAAGGCCTTTTTTCATTCTCCCTAGCTTAACCATGATCTCAAAATCATATTCCTGAAATAGTAGAATCCATCTGCATATTCTTCCCCACAACACTAGCTTGTTGACTAGGTATTTCAACATGGAGTAATCAATGAACATTTTAAAGTGTCCTCACAACAAGTAGTGTTGAAACTTTTGCAGTGCATACACCATGGCTAACCCTTCTCTCTTAGTGGTGGTGTAATTAATCTCAGTTGTTGATAGCTTCATGCTAGCAAAGGATAACAGGTGGTCAATGTCTCCAGTTCTCGATTGTGCTAGAACTACTCCTAATGTGATAGAAGATGCATCAACATCTACATGAAATTCCTTGCTCTAATATGGGAAAACCATAATAGGCGCAGTAACGATTTTCTGTTTCAGTGTGTCGAAGCTCTGCTGGCATTCTTTTGTCCAATGAAACTGATAGTCTTTCTTCAAAATATTCTCCATGGGTGTTGTGATCTGTGCATATCCTTTAATGAACTTCCTATAGTATCCAGTATGTCCCATCATAGTTCGCAACTATTTGATTGAAGTAAGAGGGGGAAAATCAACTATAATGGAAATCTTATATGGATCTACCATCAATCCCTTCTTACACACAATATGGCCTAGCAGCACTCCAAAGGATGAAAATAATGTGCACTTCTTCAGGTTCAGGGAAATCTGACATTGCCTACACTTATCCAGCATTAGTCTTAAGCATTCAATATGATTTTGCAACCAGCTAAAAACAGTCCAATCATCAAAATATGCTTCCATAAATTTATGTAAAAACTCCTTGAATGCTTCGAACACCACCCTAGAAAAGATGGTTGGCACATTCTTCAATCCAAACGACATCACTGTATACTGGTAGGATCCCCATTCTATGGAAAATGTGTTCTTGTGACGATCTTCCTTGGCAATCCTAATCTTATGGTATCCTGGAAATCCATCAGTGAAGGATTAGACCTCTTGTCCTCACACGTTATCTAACACTTCATCAGTAAATGGTGTAGGGAATGGGTCATGCAAACATGAATCATTCAGTTTCCTGATATCGACACATATCCTGATTTCTCTGGTCTTCTTATCCTCCACCACCATAGGGCTAATCCACTCTAAATCTTCAACAAGTTCTATAATTCCTGGTTCCAACATTCTGTCTAATTCAATCTTCACTTTCTCCTTATATTTAGGATTCAATCTGTAGGGTCTCTGTTTAACTAGCCTTGCATCTGGCTTCAAGGGGATCTTCATCTCTCCCATGGGCCCTTTAATTCCCCTTCATATCAATGAACTTGGTTGGAAACAAGTTATGATATTCATGTAGTAACTCTATGATCTTGGCAATAGTGGAAACATCCCAATAATCTCCAACATTGGCAAGCTTCGGTGTTTTCTCTATTCCAATATTGATTTTCTTGATTTTAATTGTTTGTCCAATGAAAGGTAGCTCAACTCTCGGTCCTTCTATGTCTCTATTTCCTTTTTTTTCACCGATGTTCACCTTCCTAGGATCATCGTCTTCATCAGCATTGATATTGTAACAACCCTGCAATTTTTGAAGAGGCACAATCCATTCATCCTCTTCTTGCTCCACAGGGAGGCTAGGTGCCTCCTCAAATACTTTGTGTCTTACAATATGTAACACTTGATCCACTGTAGGGTATTGGCTTTCAAATAAAAAGGTAGTTACAAATTTTTGAGTCATACCTTCCCAATCTGCAGTGATGCGGTGCAGTTTTGCTTAAAGATGCCAATTGATAGGGGTTGTGTCCAGCGTGTTAATGAATTTGTGCACCCACTTGTCTTGAGGAATGCTTCTCCATGCTTCCTCGCAACTTCGCACATGGTCCTTCGGACAACATCTACCTGTGTACCTAACTTCCCAACCTTCTACTTGTTCTAAAAAATGCATTTTGATCAAAGTGCGACATTGTATCCAGTCTGTAATGTTGTTTTTGTGTGTCCCCCACCATCTTTTTGGAGTTTCTTTCAAGGCATCATCTAGTGCCAACAATATTTGTTGTATTGGTACAATTTCTTCAACTTCCAACAAGAAAGCTTCTAAATTATTTAGACCATCAAAGGTGGGAAAGTTACTTACTATTGTGTTGATCCAGTGAACTTCTCTAGTTGATCTAGCACATCTCCTTATAGATACTTCATACATTTGGTTCTACCAGTTCTCCAATGCTTCTTCTGAATCTAATGAACACATGTTGTCACTTCGCCAACTTAGGTTTACATTTGTTTTAGGATTAACGTAATCCTGTTGTCTGGCTGTCAATTTGTATATGTTTTCTAGATCATATGCGTGGTATTATTATTTGATGGGATCTGTGTATCTGGGACCTTCATCAGGATCCAGAGGTGCGATGACCCTAAGTCCATCTCCTTCAAACATGATTCTTATTTTCTTCAAGTCAAAAACAGTAGAATTATTGAAATCCCAATCAATTCCTGATAGCGCGGGGCAATGGCATCTCTCATCGACTATCTCAATCACCTCGAAGTCTAGAAATGTTCTGACCCCATCGATTCCCACAAGGATATGTTCTGGTCTTCTGAATGGGCTCACAGCCTATTGATTGGCCATCCTAAGCCTGATGGGGGAATAGATCAACTTAGGTTTTCCCATCAGTGCCCAAGTCTGCTTTGTCATGACATTGACCTCCAACCCTAAGTTGAGGGCCACATAGTCTATATCATACTCTCCAATTTGAGAATTCAGGTGTAGTTCCTTATTTTTCCTCCTCTTTTTGGATAGTCAATGTATTGCTTTATTCAGTAGAGGATCTATCTTTCCTAGCTCATAATGTTTGATCAATTTTTTTAGATCTTGTACAATGGTCTCATGCTTTATCAATTTAATGCAAGTGCATAAAAATTCCATGAGCTTACTTACCTCTTTTCCTTCTCTGGGCAAAGCAGACTGATCAAATTCTAGAGGCATTCCATATTCTCTTACTTTTGGTCGAGCCTTTGATGAAGAATCCTAATCTCTCCCAAATTATTTTCTTGCTTCCTCAAATGTTTGTTTCTATTTCTTTGTATCAAACTCATGTGTCTTCTCTCTAGCTTTTTTGACTCCTGATTGTTCTATAGTCTTCCCTAGAGTCACCATGTATTATCCTATAGCAGCACCTCCTCTAGTGATAACAATGAATCTGGGATCTACTCCGCGAGCATTTGTTGTGATTAGTTGTACTTGTTGGTTTCCTCCTCGTCTTTCCTGAAGTTTGGCTAACAGTGCAGGACAATATTCTATGACATTTTCAAATGAGTTGCAGTAGTTGCAAGTGGTACAAGAGTTCTGACAATCCCTTGCCAAATGTCCTATCTATGTGCATTTATAAAAAATGATCTAGCCTCGACCTCAACCCATACCTCCTACCAGTCCTCTTCCTCTGAATCCACCATGAGGGTTGAATTTTCCTCTTCTTGAGGAATTATACTGCGTAGTATTCCCTTCTTGTTGTACTTCGCCTTCAATTTTGTATATGTCCCTTGACCTTTCATGCATGAGGTCATATGCCCTACAATCCCTATCATCATGGCCTACTAACTTACAAAATGTGCAATACATATTTGTGGGTGTCTGAACATATTTTTTCATGTAATAGCATTCACCAGGGCGATGCCTATTTCTACATACCTCGCACCAAGGTAGGGTAACATGATTCAAAGTGATCAAAGCTACAGATGCCAAGTACTTGTGGAATAGGGGACATTGCTCTTTTTCATGGCCTTCGTTTTTGCATCTAATGCACCAAATATATTCTCTCTTATCTTTTCCCTTGTCTTTTTTCATATCTTCGACCTGCAGTGATAAGCTAGTTAACTGACTTAAAATTTAACTCATACCTGAGCTAGATTCTCCCATAGGGGTTGATTCTAGCTTCATGGAAATATCTAATGCCTCATCCTGCGAAGCGATCTTATGTTGCATCAGAGGGACTCTGATGTGTGGTAGGAGGGAAACAATGAACCATTCCTTGTTCTTCTTATTTGGGATCTGAAAAGTCAGTCGACCTATTAAAACCTTTGATCAAACTCCCAAATAGGTTTAGCTACTCTTTGCTTGATTTCTTTCCACTCTGTAATGAATTGTGACTCTAACTTAGCTTTCTTGAATTTTGCAACCAACACATTCTTGATCTCATTCAACGGTTTAGGTTGTGCAATTCCTTGGACAAGCTTCATGTACCAGCTCAATGTGTGGTCTCTCAGGGTAGTACTAAACTGATCTCATTTAACATCTTTGTTGGTGACATTCTTAATACTCCATACATCTTCACATAGAAACCAATGTTGATTAGGATCTTCAGATCCATCTCCCCTAAAGGTGGGTAACCTCATCTCATCTGCCATAGATCTTCCTAGGTTTCCTTATTGAGTGTGTGTTGAACCACTTGTACCAGTTCTCTAGGTGTTCTGATAACTTAGGTTACTTTGGTTACTTAATGCTTTTGAAACAATAGGAGGATTAATAGTACATATTTCAACAGTCGACACAGTTCCTAAAGTTTCTAGCTCTTCTCGGTGAGGTTCTTCAATATTTTCTTCTCTCAGCCCAATGGACCCTGAATGTTCCTCGTTCAATAGCTCTTCCTCTTCTCCACTATAAAACCCTTCTTCCTGTAAAAGAGGTTCATGATCTTGCTCAAACAAGTTTGCCAAAGGAACTTCCCTGAAGGTCCTTCCACTGCATGTATGTCCAACCTCTGTATTGTTGTTGTTGTCTGAATTATTGAACATTAGATTTTCAATATGACCCACTACTGTATCTTCAAGATGTTCCTCACATGGAATAACATCTTGATCTTCAACTTCAGAAATTGTAAAAATTTTCCTCTAGGTCCCTTAAAGAAATATATTTTTGCTTGGCTATATGACTCTACTCTGTCAATAGCAAACTCGGTGATATACCCTCTGATGGTACTATCAAACCAGTGATCTACTTCTCTTGACACGACGTTCTCAAATCTCTTGACCTTCTTGATCAACATCGATGTCCAAACCACAGGTGGCCTAGATATGATCTCAAACTGGGTATCTGCTAACCTGTACAACCACTCGTATATCTCCTTATGAATCCCTCCAAATAAAATCTCGTGCATATCAGTTAGATATACCTTCCCAACCAGTCCTCGGTGCTAAGCTTAGGGTTCTTTTTCTAGGCTTCTGCTAAGTCCTTTTCGTGTTCTTCTATCCACATTTGAATCTTTGTCTTCGATGGAAACCACCTTGACATTCCCTCAAGAATATCCCTGTCCCAGCAACAGAACCAGTTGTTGGCACAAGGGGCAGACCCATGGTTTGGTTCTAATGGTAAACAAACAATCCCTAACTACTGGCCCTTTCAGCAACACCTGCGAAGCAGATGCAGTCTCACCTGAAGTAGCTATAGGGGGTTGCAGGACACAGATGTCTACAACCAGAGGAAACGTAAAGTGGATCCAATACAACAACAACACATCATCTAGATATTGGTTACCAGCTTAGACCTACTTCGCACATTTATCTATCAGATCTAACATAATAATGTAAAAACCATATATCAAAGGGATAAAGAACACAACATCAATCTAACACAACAACAAGATGTACATGGTTCACCCTCTCCCTAGGGTTATGTCCATAGAACTATGCTTTATAATATATTAAGTTAAATCATACAATCCTATCTGGGCTCTTACCTAGCAGATCTTCTCTCTTTCTCTCTTCTGTCTTCCTCCCTTCTCTGCACACACAGCTGCAGGGTTGATCTTCACACCCATATAAAGATATTACAACACATAATGCTCTCTCAGCATAATACTTCTCTCTCTACAATAATAACAATCACTCCTCATCAAATCATCCAACTCTGAATAAACAATGATAACAACAACCCATCCCATGTTCTCTTGACCTTTATTTATACATTACAATAGCTTATTGACCTCCTTAGGTAGAAACCTAAGTGTCAAAACCCTATATACAAAAACCTTAGGTGCGTAAAACCCTAGATCAACTTGACCTGCGTTTTCAAGGCTTCACTAGCCTGTCTTTCCTTCTTTCTCTCGTGGTGCTCTCGAAGCATCTACCAATGGATTTTTTTGCCTACTGAGTTGTCCATGATCCGTCCTCCTTGTGGATCTGTCGTCCTCGATATCCTCATCCAATGATTTTCTTTCTCTTAGTTTGCTCCATATTTTCTTCTCTTCTGCTCACTTTAACCCAGTATTAGTCAATGGTCTTATGCGCAGTTCACATTTCATTTTTTCTACCTTAATCTTTGCTTTCTTCTAGAACCAAGGGCCAACAGGTGGAATGTGCCCATATCACAATACATGTTCTTTATCCTCTACATAGACTGGTGTGGCCACAATACAATCTGTCTTGTACTTGAGATATGATATGTACAACAAAGAGAGTGAAAAATTATATTTCCATGTATGGAAGCATATCTGGGTACTTTTCCATAGAAAACCAAAATTGTTTAACTATGGCGATCCACTTTGTTAATATTTTGCAGCTTGTAATATATTTTGGGCAGGGAAAAAATTGATATATTTACAACCATGGATGGAGAAAAGAAAAGGTTCATGTTTCTGCCTATATTTTATTCTATTTGTTGATTCTCATTTATTGTATGTACATATTACTTGTTCTTTGGTGCATACCAGCTTCCATTCATGTTCATTGTGTTTTTTACATTCTGACATTCAAACAAATTGAATAGCTGGAGAAAACGAGGAGTCTTGACTATAGCGGTGGAAGAGGAGATACAAAGGTACATGCTTGTACTATTATTTCATATTCGGTTGTTTTGTATTTCATTTATTGTCTGTATGTGTGTTCACCTAGTTTATTGTATGTATATGTTGCATGCCTTCCTAGATAATAACTTATCTTCATTACATGTCTTCCTGCATACTAACTTCTTTGATGTCCATTGTATTTTTCCTACATTGCTACATTTAAACAAACAGAATGCCTGGAGAGGACGATGGACTCTTTGGCACCAATGTAGACAAGGAGTTACAAAGGTGCACATATGTACTCTTATTTCATATTCCAGTGTTGAGTATTTCAATTATTGTCTGTGTATTTGTTGTGCATGTTCCACTTCTTTGCACTTTTTTTGTTTTTTTGAACTTTTTTTTTAATTTCTTTACCTATATGTATATGCTATGTATCTTTATGCTTATTCTCATGTGAATCGTATTATGTTTATTGTTAACTTGAAAGAAAAAAGTTGGTTGTATGGGAAGATGAATTCTTCTATGCAACAGCAGAGGGTTCTGTGGTACAATCTTCGAAAAGGTATACCAACTATGCTAGTAAATTAAATATACAAAGTGGGTGGGGGAATATAATATTAGACTAGAAAACTATGACTTGGAAGAAATGGGCCTTTGTTCCCTTCCCATCTCTACTTTTTCTATTTTATTTTATCCCTTTTGCTTTATGAATTCTCTTCTTAGTGGTCTTTCTGAAAATTCCTTGGTGCGCGGGTTGACGGACTCACGGGTTCACATTTATGGTCATGCTTCTACCTTATTCCATACTTACCCACTTTGTCGATTGCGGGTGTCGGGCTAGTGGGTTCAAAAATTTTCCCCTAGCTTCAGGGGTTCTATGATATATAGATTGGTCATTGTGCCCCGCCATCACGCCCTATTTACTGTTACAAATTTTTCCAGTCAAAAAATCAGAGGCATACAATTTGACCCTTGGGTCCTCATGTTTCCTGAGTATCCCTTGACACCCTATTTCGTATTCCATCTCCTTCCACCTTGCATGTGACATTAAGAACTATTATGGACAGTATACAATGCATATGCTTGTTTATTCCTTTTGATGGTCATGAGCAGTTAGTCATCCCAGATATCAGTAGACTGACAAGGCCAAAGGTAAAGATGCATACATTTTGTTCCTAGTATGTTTACCAAACAAATATCCTTAGCTATTTATTCATCTATGGCATGGTGAATATACTGATGTCATCTGCAATACATGCTTTGCAGTTCACAAGAAGTATCAACAAGTACAAGAGAGACATCGAACATAGCACAGGATCCGCAGAATAAGAGGTGTGGTTGCAAAACTCTGCCTCCATAGTTCATCGAAGCTATGCATCTACTTATAGATTTATGCCAGGAAAAAAATAATACAAAAAAATAATGCAAACTACCATTTACTCTAGTTTTCCTATTCAAAATTTGTCACCGGGTCTAGACTTGTAACACTCAAAGTACTATCAATAGAGGGCTTGAACAACCGTCGAACGGGACAAGTGTTCATTGGGGACATAATGGTCGTCTATAGCACCTACTTGGACAAGGAAAAAAAAACTAGATCCATTATGTGTGCTGACATGAAAGACAAGGAAGCCACGATGATAGTCACACCGACTATTCCTACACAAATTGTCCATAAACATGCAAAAAATATAGTCAGGTAATGGGATATCCATTACAAATTTTAATATATTGCCCAAAACAGTATATGACCATCGTGACTGTGATCGGATTATTTGAACGAAACAAGTATTGGGGAAAAAATTCTCATTGTTTGTTCAGAATATCATTTCATCTCGGACACAACTATCATAGAGCTTGCATAGAGCAATGATATTTACCCAATTAGAACCATTGGCACAGCTGTCACATTGGCAAGAAAACTTGGCTCGCAACACATTCTCCATATAAAAGATGGAGAGTCAGACATCGACAAGGAAATGGTACCATTATCCATATCCAATTTTGTCCTTTATTTTCACATGTGCATGTATCTCGGGTAAGTTACACAAATATTGCACTGTTCCATGTTGCAGTTGCAATTGTTTGATACCTATTCAAATTTGTTTTCGTCGATGGAACAACAATTGCATAAAGGGAAATTTCCACTTATGCTCTTAAAAAATATAACAAAGAAAAGGGATGTTAGAGAAAGGATATTTCACACAACCCCAACAACATTTGTAATAGAGTTGTGAGAAGACATAGTACAGGATCTGAAGAAACTGACTAGCTCTACAACTGTTGATCATATACATCTACAAAAGCATCCTTCCTTTTCTCATACAAATATCCTTCACCAAATTTTTGTGGCTTGTTTTATTTTATTTTTTTCAGGGGGGCAGGGGGGTGGTGCAGTTGTGTATTATATTTTTCAATGTATTAATTCCTATGCTCATGTTTCCAGGTTGAAGGTGTTTTGGTTGCAGCGAATGCGTACTTTACCCCCTTTGAGCCTGTATGTGTGAATTGAAACTCTTCAGCTTCTGCTTCCACTTTGATAAGTGATGATATGATTGATTGTATGCAATGCAATGAAAAATGTCCATATATATATGGACATTACCTCAATGCTACCATCCGAACCATGGGCAACACAACCATGCATTATACAATTAGGAAACCTCTGTTACAATATGTTCTTCCTAGGTTAGAAGAATTGTCGTATGAAGCATACCTATAGAAAAAGAAAAGAAGTATCTACATGTTGCATGACTTTCGGATACACAACAAATTTACCTTAAATGAGGACAATGCAATATTTCATATCAGCTGAAGAAAAAAAAAAACAGAAAAAAAAAAAACATATCAAGCTTTGGCAGGAAACGAAAAATATCTCATGTTTATCTGTAATATTTCTTCAACACCTAGATGAATGTTCGTCAGACTTGAGTACCTAAGAATCTAATTACAAATGCAATCGATGTGGTTATTTTGATTTTTTCTTGCATCTCCCAGTAAGAATTTTGTAGTGTGTCTCTGCAATATTTCTTCAACACCCAGATGAATGTTCGTCGGACTGGAGTACTTGAGCATCTAATTACAAATGCAATCGATGTTGTTATTTGGATGTTTTCTTGCGTCTCCCAGTGAGCATTTTGCATATTTGTTTCGATGTACAAATAAAATAAAAAAAACATGGTGGGTGCTTGTTGCTTTGATGGAGGATCCTGTATGTTTTTTGGGTGCCCATGTTTGACAATTGTTTTTCAAATATTTAGCCATGATAGGATTTATGCAATTTTCTTTCGAGTGCCCAAATAAAATAAAAATTTGTCTCCAACTATACATTTATGGTATGGTATCTGCATTTTCCTAATTCCCTAATTGAAAAAAAAAAAGGAACTCAGCATGGATTGAAACATCAGCTTGAGATATTCAAATCTCGCTATAGATATTGCACGCACATAAGATTGTTTGGTCCGAAAATGGGAAGAATGGCAGCAAACCCCTTATATCCCATGGCCCTGGTTATTTTCTGGTGGGAACATATACCATATGTAAGATAAAACCAATGTCACGACATGTTTTCTTTATATATCAAATTGTTTGATGCAAAGGTCGATGCATGTTGCTCTATGGAACCTTGTGGGATCTTGCTTGCGGCCTATTTGTAGTTTACTTGGTTCTTGGTTGTATGCTTCATCTATCAATTTTTATATCGTGGAACTCTGAGTGTTGTTTGGAGAACACAAAACAATATAATTGCAATTTTTTAGCGATCTAGACTGCAAGTTCACTTGTCAATTTGTATAGTGATGTGACATAAATGTAGTATGTGGCTTGTTTTAGCACTTTTCCTTGATCGATGAACTTGGTAAAATTAATCTCCTAGAATAATTTGAAATAAATGAATATATACTGTGAGAAGTCCAATGGATATATCATATCTACAAGAGGCCCTTAAAATTCAAATTGGTCATTGTTATACTTGCGGTGCTAGAATTTAAAAAATCTTTGTTTTGTTTACTTCAATTTTTTTAAATAAGAGATTTAACATCCTTTAATAATTTTATGTAATTAAATTGTACAATATCAATATTTAATATTAATAGTTTAGTACTTGAAAATAATGTTTTTATATAATACTAGATAGTTGATAGGGATGACCATTCGTAAACAATCGCAATCTAAAGCCTGCCATCCCTGGAGTCCGTCTGTCAATTTGTATATCGCAGAACTTTGAGTGTTCTTTGGAGGAAACTGAACAATAGAAGTGCAATGTTGAGTTGTCCAACCCACAATTATTCCTGCCAATTTGAATATCACAGAACTTTGGGTGATATTTGTAGGACACGAAACAATAGAGGCCCAAATTTGTCTGCTAGTGATCAAAATCTGGACCAGGGGGCAAAAATTTGCTCAATTTTCAAAGTGCTCGGATTGAGATGAAACCAATGCCATTGCGTCCGTCTCGTCTTCCTGATTCCGGCGGTATATTTACTTTCTCAAACGGAGTCCGTATGGAGAAGTTATCGCGATCTGTTCGCCGAGCCAAACAGGCAAAAATTTGGGATGTTGACTGTACCTGTCCGTACAGTCCGTACGACCACGTGGCAGGGCCGTACCATCATGATGACGTGGAATTTGGGGTGACATGGTGCATTTTCATTGGATGATTGTCGGCATATCGGATGTTGACACGTGTCCAGGTGTTGGTGAATAATATGAGTACACGTGGCCCAATCCATGGGCGCCACGTGTCCCCCTCATATTTGTTCATTTGGTTGGTTTATCAAAATTGAATGGAGCTGACTGGATTTGAACTGGTGACCTCCCCCCTTTGTAAATCCTTGACACATATCCGCTAGCCAACATTCCTGCCAATGGTTCTTGTTTCATATTCCAACGCACTTGTAATTAAGTCGTTTGTTGTATTGATTTGAAAAAGGGGCGGGCCGGGGCTAAGCCCCGACCCATGGTCGCTTTATATTTCATATGACCCGAGATATAACACCCGAGTGGCTGGCGTGCACATTTTATATATTGCAATACTTTGTATTGTAATATATTTTATATTTATGTGGCGCGGATTTATTTTTAAAACCAAATGTTTGGGTGTTAACATATATGTAATATGGCGCGGTTATAATATATTGCATGCGGGTTTGATAACCATAGTTATATTATATATGTTTTAACCATATTACAATGCAGGTGCGTGCGGTTATACTGTTGCATGGGAATTCCACAATTGGTTAATACGGTTGTCAAACGAACCACCATTTTGCCAAGCGCACGGTTTTATGCCCATGTGCCCAAATGCCGAGGCGGTTGGGGGCTGGAGGCGCCCTAACCGTCCTACGGTTTGCACCGTTGGCATGTTTGCGCCTGGTGCCAGGTTATAACGCGCATTGGGAGCGTGTTCCGGGTTAATGCACACAGAGGTGCGTTTTGGCGAACCAGTTCCAACAAAGCTTGAGGAAGAAAAATGGAGGAGGCCTAACTTCTTCATCGTTTGGCCGATTGAGGTGCCGTAAAAGCCCAACCAGGGGTTTTTGGACATGATGGATCCATTGGTGCCATTTTCACAGCCATTTGAGTACTTCTTCAGCAATTTTTTTACCATTGAAGTTTCAGCAAGCTCCAGGGAGCTTGAAGCCCTCTTTGATCGAGGACATGGTTTGGTGAGCCTATGTCTGTTTTCTGTGATTTAAATATCATGTTTGGATAATTGCTATGCTCTAAACACATTGGGACAGGTTTCAGAGGCTTTTGAGGACTTTTACATATGTTTTTTCCAAAGAGAAGCTCAGGGAAGCTTATGGCCACATGTAGAAGAGGTCATGCCCGGATGAGCCATGATCCGTTTTCAGAGTTCTATTAGTCATTTTGGGGGTTTTTATGTGTTCTGATCTCAATGGTATAGTTTTCTTTTACATTGGATTTGAGCAGCATCTTGTAAAAGAACTTTTGACTAATTAATCCCAGAGAGCCAAGTCCATTATGGAGGCTCAAGGAGATGTAGCCCGTAGGGGGGTGAACTCCTTTATCAGCTTGTTCTTGTTGTGAGTTTGATGGTTTATTTGCTGCAAGTTGTGTTGATGTGTTTTCATTTCAAGTACATATATAACCATTTTAAAAGAACATTTTCTCACACATAAGCATTTGCAAGCAGTTACATAAACATTTACAAGAAGATACATGAACTTAACACATAAGGTTATTTTGCATATTTATACACATGAAGCAAGGTCCTGTAAAGTTTATTTTAATGAAGTAGGGGTGCTTGCATAGCATAACAAGTCAGCCTTCTATTTTCAGATCAGCCAGCCCAAGAACCCCCGATCCAAAAAGTGGCTAAGTATGGAATGAGGGATCCATACATGTTCTATAAAATATCATGTACACACTCTACAAAAGTACATACTTACTATGTATTACTCGTTTTTTGGAAAATTTCTAGGTGCAAAAGTTGGTGGATCCACGTCTTTAGATTTCCACTTACTTTTATATCACCAGCCTAATCGACCACTTCCCTATTTCATATTGTACAAATTTTTTTGGATCGGGGGTTTCCGAATAGGAGAGTTTTTATTTTAAATAAGATATTTAACATCCTCTAATATTTTTATGTAATTAAATTGTACAATATCAATATTTAATATTAATAATTTAGTATTGAAAATAATGTTTTTAGATAATGTTACATAGTCGATAGGGATTAGGATCCGTAAACAATCACCATCTTGAGCCCGCCGGCCCTAGAGTTTGTCTGTCAATTTTAATAGCCTGGAACTCCAAGTGCTCTTTGGAGGACAGGGAACAATAGAAGTGCAATGTTGAGCCAGCTATCCCGCAAGTCCTCCTGTCAATTTATATATCGTGGAACTCTAGGTGCTATTTGTAGGACACAGAACAATAGAGGCCTAATTTTAAGCCCGCCATCCTGAGAACCCACGATCCAAAAAATGGCTAAGTATGGAATGAGGGATCTGTACATGGTCTATAAAATCTCATGTCCATACTTTATAAAAGTACACATTTAGTATGTATTACTCATTTTTCAAAAAATTTCTAGGTGCGGAAGTTAGCGGATTCACATCTTCAGATTTCCACTTACTTTTATATCACGAGCCCGACCGATCGCTTCTCTGTTTCATATTGTACTAATGTTTTTCATCACGAGTTTCCGAATAGGAGGGTTCTTTTTTTAAATAAGATATTGATTTAACATCCTTTAATAATTTTATGTAATTAAATTGTACAATATCAATATTTAATATTAATAGTTTAGTATTTGAAAATAATGTTTTTAGATAATATTAGATAGTTGATAGGGATGAACATCCATAAACAATTGCAATCTTGAGCTTGTCATCCCGCAAGTCCTCCTGTCAATTTGTATATTATGGAGCTTTGGGTGCTATTTGTAGGACATGGAACAATAGAGGCCCAAATTTGAGCCCACCCGTCCGATAACCCCTGATCCAAAAAGTGGCTAAGTATGGAATGAGGGATCCGTACATGATATAT
Source organism: Picea engelmannii (assembly GCA_009831015.1). Classification (NCBI taxonomy): domain Eukaryota; kingdom Viridiplantae; phylum Streptophyta; class Pinopsida; order Pinales; family Pinaceae; genus Picea; species Picea engelmannii. The sequence goes on along the minus strand of ML839250.1, from coordinate 28,371 downwards.
AAAATCTCATGTCCATACTTTATAAGCGTACATATTTACTATGTATTACTCATTTTTTGGAAAATTTCTAGGTGCAGAAGTTGGTGAATTCACGTGTTCAGATTTCCACTTACTTTTATATCACCAGCCTAACCGACCGCTTCCCCGTTTCATATTGTACAAACGTTTTGGATCGCGGGTTTCCGAATAGGAGGTTTTTTCTTTTAAATAAGATATTTAACATCCTTTAATATTTTAATGTAATTAAATTGTACACTATCAATATTTAATATTAATAATTTAGTATTGAAAATAATGTTTTTTAGATAATGTTAGATAGTTGATAAGGATCCTCATCTGTAAACAATCACAATCTTGAGCCCGCCAGTGCTGGAGTCCATCTGTCAATTTGTATATCACGGAACTCTGAGTGTTGTTTGGAGGACACTGAACAATATAAGTGCAATGTTGAGCTATCCAGCCCATAATTGCACCTATCAATTTGTATATCATAGAACTCTGGGTGCTATTTGTAGGACATGGAATAATAAAGGCCCAATTTTGAGCCCACCAGCCTAAAAACCCGCGATCCAAAAAGTGGCTAAGTATGGAATGAGGGATCTGTACATGCGCTATAAAATCTCATGTCCATACTTTATAAAAGTACATATTTAGTATGTATTACTCATTTTTCGAAAAAATTCTAGGTGCGGAAGTTGGTGGATTCATGTCTTCATATTTCCACATACTTTTATATCACTAACCTGACCGACCGCTTCCCCATTTCATATTGTAGAAACATTTTGGATCACGGGTTTCTGAATAAGAGGGTTTTTCTTTTAAATAAGATATTGATTTAACATCCTTTACTAATTTTATGTAATTAAATTGTACAATATCAATATTTAATATTAATAGTTTAGTATTTGAAAATAATGTTTTTAGATAATGTTAGATAGTTGATAGGGATGAACATCCATAAACAATCGCAATCTTGAGCTCACCAGCCCCGAAGTCTGTCTGTCAATTTGTATATCGTAGAAATCTGAGTGCTATTTGGAGGACACAGAACAATAGAAGTGCAATGTTGAGCCAACCAGCCCACAAGCCCTCCTGTCAATTTGTATATCGCGGAACTCTAGGTGCTATTTGTAGGAGGTAGAACAATAGAGGCCCAAATTTGAGCTCGCCATCCCGAGAACCCCTGATCCAAAAAGTGCCTAAGTATGGAATGAGGGAGTCGTACATGTTGTATAAACTCTCATGTCCATACTTTATAAAAGTACATATTTACTATGTATTACTTATATTTCAGAAAATGTCTAGGTGTAGAAGTTGGTAGATACACGTCTTCAGATTTCCACTTACTTTTATATCACCAGCCCAACCGACCGCTTCCATGTTTCATATTGTACAAACTTTTTGGATCGTGGGTTTCCGAATAGGCGGTTTTTTCTTTTAAATAAGATATTTAACATCCTTTAATATTTTTATGTAATTAAATTATACAATATCAATATTTAATATTAATAATTTAGTATTGAAAATAATGCTTTTAAATAATGTTAGATAGTTGAAAGGGATCACCATCGTAAACAATCAAAATATTGAACCCGCCAACCCTGGAGTTCATCTGTTAATTTGTATATCATGAAACTCTAAGTGATGTTTGGAGGACACAGAACAATAGAAGTGCAATGTTGATCCAATCAACCCACAATTCCACCTGTCAATTTGTATATTGCAGAACTCTGTGTGCTATTTGTAGGACACAGAACAATAGAGGCCCAATTTTGATCCTACCGGCCTGAGAACCTGTGATCCAAAAAGTGGCTAAGTATGGAATGAGGGATCCGTACATGCTCTATAAAATCTCATTTCCATACTTTATAAAAGTACACAGTTAGTATGTATTACTCGTTTTTAGGAAAATTTCTAGCTGTGGAAGTTGGCAGATTCACGTCTTTAGATTTCCACTTACTTTTATATCACTAACCCGATCGACCGCTTCCCCGTTTCATATTGTACAAACTTTTTGGATCGTGGGTTTCCGAATAGGTGGGTTTTTCTTTTAAATAAGATATTTAACATCCTTTAATATTTTTATGTAATTAAATTGTACAATATCAATATTTAATATTAATAATTTAGTATTTGAAAATAATGTTTTTAGATAATGTTAGATAGTTGATAGGGATCACCATCTATAAAAAATCGCAATCTTGAGCCCGCCGGCCCTAGAGTCCGTCTGACAATTTGTATATAGAGGAACTCTAAGTGTTTTTTGGAGGAAACAAAACAATAGAAGTGCAATGTTGAGCCATCCAGACCACAAGTCCACCTGTCAATTTGTATATCACAGAACTCTAGGTGCTATTTATAGGACACAGAAAAATAGAGGCACAATTTTGAGCCATTGGCTCGAGAACCCGCGATCCAAAAAGTGGTGAGTATGGAATGAGTGATCCATACATTCTCTATAAAATCTCGTGTCCATAACTTATAAAAGTACAAATTTAGTATGTATTACTCGTTTTTCGAAAAATTTCTAGGTGCGGAAGTTGGCAGATTCACTTCTTCAGATTTCACTTCTTTTTAAATCACCATCCCTACCAACTGCTTCCCCATTTCATATTGTAAAAAATTATTGAATCGTGGGTTTCCAAATAGGTGAGTTACCGGATAGGGGGGTTCAACATTGAGTTTCCATTGTTCTATCGCCTACAAACAACACCCGAAATTCCTTGATCTACAAATTATAAAACAAATTGAAATAAAAGAATATATAATATGTGAAGTCTAATTGAACAATCATATGAATGAGAGGAAATTAAAATTAAAATCCATCATTGTTATACTTGCGGTGAATCTAATAGTACAAAAAATTCACTTAAACATCCAAAAATTGATTTTCTTGTAACTTTTCGACGCTTCTCTTATACAAACAGATCCTAGAAACTATAAGCATCACTCATTGTATCTATTTCTTGATTGAATAACCTGTTAACATGTCTGATGCACTTCATAGTTACTATTAAGACCATCAATGGAGATTTCTTATAGCAATTCCTGCTTCTGAAAATTGCCATCTACTTTCCCTTTCTTTATGTTAGAAAAACAGGACCGCGGAGCAATAAAATAAAACAAATGCGGAAACAAAACATAGAAGATACACAATACAAGAGAGACACAGATTTACGTGGTTCAACCAGTGTGGGCTACGTCCACCAGAGAAATTGCCAGGTCCTTCCTTTATTATTATCCAGCAAATGAATGGATACAACCTACAGCAAAACCCCCTATAACTTCCTCTTCTTTCTCTCACAGTCTCCTCTCTCATAATACAATATTCGTCATCATACATAGTCGCAATACATTTCCCTCATAAAAGAGGGTTTCCTTCTAGGGAAAAAAAACCTAACATAATTTCTACCGTGTTGGCAGCCAATTCACATTATTCATTGTCTCATAAGCTGCCTACACCAATGTTTCACAAACATTGATTTTTCGTCGCAAACTTCGAATGAACGACGCTTTTTCTCTTTGCGCCCTTCCGCACGCCTACCTTCGCTAAGTCTTCATAATTGTAAGCATGAAAATTTCTCCTTTCGAGGTCACATTTCGATCATTACCTGAACTTCCAATACCTTTTGTGTCATTATGCATATTGCGCCTATCTTTTTATTGATCTTTACATGATCGGTAATATCCTTTGATAGGTTTTCGTACTTCAATGGATTATATAACTCAGTTTTATTGAAGACATTTAGCCTTTGGATTCACATCTTATGACTTGCCTAAAAACATTGATTCACTGAATTGCATGGAGGTCATGATTTATCTTTTGTGATCCTTATCGTTGATCCTTATCATAGCTCTTGGCATATCAATTGTATGTAATATCGATTTGACACCTTAGTTAAACGTTTGATTAATGCATTGGCGAGAACATGATTGT
>ML839250.1:0-17307 GCA_009831015.1 Picea engelmannii | reverse complement strand
ATGAACCTGTCCAAAATCACCTTGAACATAATCTAGAAAATGTTTCCTATGGGGTGTGGCATGAAATGAAGCCCTTGAATCTACTACCCAAGACTCAGAAATATTATCTACAAAAAGAATCAAAGCATCTTGTAACACATCACATCTCTTTGTTTCTTTGGATCTCTGTAGTCTTTCTTCAGATGTCCCTTCTTCCCACAATTCCAACACTCTATCTTTCCAAGTCTAGATTTGGATCTGCCCTTCCTAGAATTCCCACGGTTCTCTGAGCCCTTTCCTTTATCCTTTTGTCTTCCCCTGTTCTCCATGTTCAACGCATTACCTGATGTCTCACCTGTGCTTTTCCGTTGCATTTCCTCGCTAAGGATAACACCAACAACATCATCAAATTTTAAAGTATTTGAACAAGAGATAGAGTTATTTATATCCATGACCAAGTCATTCCATCTTTCTAGCAATGATCACAATATTAGAAGAGCCCCAACCTCATCATCAAAGTCCACTTTTACGAAACTTAGTTGATTAGTAATCATATTAAATTCATTTAAATGATCTGCAATAGACCCACCTTCTGGCATATTCATATTAAATAATCTCTTCATTAGAAATACCTTATTGGACGCTGAGGTTTTTTCATACAATTTGGCCAATGCGTCCATCAAACCCTTCGTTGTCTTTTCTCTGGAAATATTGAAAGCCACCGACACTGTCAGGCTCAGTCGTATCGTTCCTAGAGCCTTTCTGTCAAGAATCTCCCATTCTTCGTCCTTCATAGCCGCTGACTTATTTGATATTCTGCCCAATGGTAGGAATAGATCCTTTAGATATAAATATTTTTCCATCTGCATCTTCCATAACTGGTAGTTTTGGCCATTAAATTTCTCGACCCTAAACTTTCCATCTTCCGACATTGCTCCCACTCGAACTAGGAACCCTCTTTTCCTGCGAGTTACCTTTCGCTCTGATACCAGTTGTTAGAAAAACAGGACCGCGGAGAAATAAAATAAAACAAATGCAGAAACAAAACATAGAAGATACACAATACAAGAGAGACACGGATTTACGTGGTTCACCTAGTGTGAGCTACGTCCATCGGAGAAATTGCCAATTCCTTCCTTTATTATTATCCAGCAAATGAAGGGATACAACCTACAACAAAACCCGCTATAACTTCCTCTTCTTTCTCTCAGAGTCTCCTCTCTGAGAATACAATATTCGCCATCATACATAGCTGCAATACATTTCCCTTATAAAAGAGGGTTGCCTTCTAGGGAAAAAAACCCTAACATAATTTCTACCGTTAGATCTGCAACCTTATAATGAACGGTCCATATTTACAATGAAATTACAATATACTTTTACAAGGCAATTTTTCCTTCGAGGTCTTCGCCCCTGAACCCCCGCTGGGGGCCCGCTTGCCCCTAGCTGGGGGGATAGCCCCCCCAGACCCTGCAAAGGGGGTACCCCCCCCTCTACACTCCCCCACATGGAAGAGTGTACATACTTCTGGGGTGTAAATACTTCATGGGGTATAAACACGGTTGAAAGTAAAATACCTTTGAATCAGGAAGATAATCAGGCTCCAGAACCAACACTTTACTTACTCATTTTTCGAAAAATTGTCTAGGTGCGGAATTTGGCAGATTCAGGTCTTAAAATTTCCATTGTTACCTTTATATCATGAGCCTGACCGACCGCTTCCATGTTTCATATTGAACAAACTTTTTGAATCGTGGGTTCCCGCATAGGTGGGTTCAACATTGCATTTCCATTGTTCCGTCGCCTGCAAATAACACCCGGACTTCTGCGATTTACAAATTAGAAAAAAAATTACCCTTCCATCTTGTTTTATTTATATTTATGTTTACTTGGTCCTTTTCATGAATGTCTCATGCTTTTATATACAACACTCAAAGTTCCGCAAAATACAAATCGCCCTCTCGACATTGCGCTTCCACTATTCACCTATGCACAAACAGCACCTAAAATTCCACAATATACAAATTGACCGCAGAAATCTGTCACTCAGATACAATTTGACTATCGACCCCCCAGATCTCCTGGGTATATCTTGTGACACTTTTTTTGTAACTAGCCCGATCGCTTTCCATACTTGGGCATTTCTTGGAATCTATTTTGCAGGTTGGCGGTTGGATGAAATGTACAATGCTTGGTCACTCTTCACCATCCATGCCACCTTCGTAATTCTTTCTAGATATGAAATCATTAATCTTTAATGCTAGTAGTTCATCATGTTGGAATCGTTAAGATTGTCATTAATGTCCGAAAGGCCGAAGAAGATTTGTCATTACTATGAATTAAACCAATATTTGCAGATAAGAGTGTTATAATTTCCAAGTATTCATTTCAAACATGATGCAATCTCTTTCGTGCATCAGTCAGTTGGCGCCTTTAAGAAATCTCTAATTCTTAACCTCTCTTCACTGTCACTGCCACCTTTGCACTTTTTTATAAATATGGAATTAGTGAGATTTAATGGTAACAACTCATTACGCACAAACCATGGATATTGTCAGTGATCAGTAAAAGGCTCAAGGAGATATTCCATTGATACACATTAAACCAGGATTTGTAGAGGGTTATATTATCCCTCCCCAAATTTCATTTCAAACATCATCTAGAGAAAATGAAAATTCTCGTTAACTTGTGGCAATAGTTCTATCCAGATACAGTAAACACCTTTGGGCATGATGTCCATAGGTTCCAGAATTCTAGGGAATATTCTTACCACTCATCTCCCTCTACCCAGGAACAAAAAAGGATATGGTCTCTTGGTACACTGAGAGATATATTTCAAGCCAAACAATTCCAAGGCAACCCTACTTGATCAGAGAACCTGCCCAGTTGCATTGATGGCTGGCGCAGAGGTTGATGCAATGGATTCCAAGCTGGAAGAAGATGATTTGATGGATGATGATGCAACAATGGATGATGGAAATGCAGATATTGTTCCCACTCCTACGCCCAAATTGAAATCACCCATAATGGGCGGAACTTCTCGACTCAGTGATGGTGATCTTGACAACACCAAAAGAAGGTGTTTCAGAAAATAACTTGATGTTGAACGCAATAGCCACTTTGCAGCTAGAAAGTAGGAATTTCAGAGGTCCAAATTAGTTTGTTTTGGGTGGAAGAATTTCACTGTAAGGAAATGATATGTTGATGCTCCCTGAGATATATTTCAAGCCAAAAAACTATTCAATTGTGGGACTATTATCTTATTTTATGGATATACAATTAACATCTTAAGGAATGAGGACTAGAAATCCCACTGGTGCAAGGCATATTCCTACTAGTCATCTCCTTCCACCCATAATAGACTAATTTGGGCCTTTGGAATTGCACGTGCAACCTGTGTTCTCATGGGAAGCTTATGAGAACTATCAATTTTACCAAAGGATGATCCACCGAGGAGAAAAATACAAGGATTTCCTAAAAAAAAGCATGGTAATCAGTTTTGTATGCATGTTGAAGAATATCTCGATGGCTCCTACATGTTGTGGATATTGTGCCTATGTTTGTGGCAGATACGTTCAATGTTTTTGCCCAAAGAACTGGGTCCAATTTCTAAGTATAGATATACAGTGTTCAGTGTTTTTTTTTTTTAATGGATTTTCTATTAAAAAAAAATTCCTTGGAGTCTTGGTTGTTGCTTATTTTGTGCATTTAACATATCTTCTCATTGGCATGGTTTGGTAGTCTTGTAGTTCTTCGATATTGCATTTTCTTAGTTAATTTGTTCTAAAATGTAGCATCTAACAATTATATGACAATGTATTGTGTCGATCCATCAGAATTTTATGCAAAAAAAAAATGAATTACACATTGTTTCAAACCAACGTTTAATTCTATTTGTAATACAGATAGAACATAACAATACCAAATCACAATGTCGCAGCAAGATCGTCATTCTTGTTTCTAGACATGCAATTATGAAGCTTTAATTCTAACAACCCATAATGCAAGAAGTTTAATACTTAATTTAATATGTTACATTCATGGAAGAATGTATCAAGAACACACTTACACCCACAAGTTGCAATAAAATCTAATCTTCAACAAAGCATTTGCTGACAATTACTAGAAAATGATGGTTTTGCAACAATGGGGCTTGTCTGAAACCAATTTGCGCTTATGAAAATTTCCCTCTGCCTTTTTATTTTCCCACTCTTTTATCCCTTGTAGTTTCTCTTTCTAGTTACTTAATCATTTTTTTCCGAAAATGCCTTGCATCACGGGTTGGTGGATTCACACGTTTCGACCGAGTGCTTCCCCTTTGTCTAAATTGCACTTTCCATTGTTTCGCGACCTGCAAATAACACTCTGGCTTCTACGATATGTAGATTTACTTCTGGACTCCCACATCAGCCCCTCTTTCGTGTTACACATTTTGCACCAAAATGTTCTGATATATACAATTTGACACTCAGGGCCTTACGGCTCCTCGAGAACCCATCACCCTATTTTGAATCCCATCCGACCACTTTCCACACTTGACAATTTCTTGACATCTCTTTGGAGGATCGTCGAGTTCGTGGGTTCAATAAATTTCAAATTTTTGGATGTTGTTTCCTGTGCCCGCTACCTTCAGATTTCTTTTCAAGTATATGAAATATGTATACAACTTATCCAACAACACACATAAAAGATATTTCTAGGAAATGGAATATGTATTGCAGATTTGAATATATTGGACCTTCTTTTCCCTCTTCTATACTTTTGACCAAATTGTTGTTTCTTTTTCCCCTCTTCTCTCTCTCTTTCTCTTTACTTAGTCGTTTTTCCAAAAATATGACTCCGACCAACCAATAGCCATTCAATGCCTAGGCACTTTTTAGATCACAAATTCCCCGACAATCGGGCTCTATATTGAACTTCCATTGTTCTGTCGCCTGCAAACAACACCCGGACCTCTTCTATATACAAATTTGTTGCTGCACTCCCACATCATACCCTCTTCCATGGTACACAGTTTTCACATGAAAGTTCTGAGACCTGCAATTTGACCTTCGGGTCCTCACATCTCTTGGGGACGTATTGTCACCCCGTTTTGAAGCCCCTACATCCACTTTCCATATTTCGCCATTTCTTGGAATCTCTTTTGCGCCTCCAATTCCATACTTACCTGGTTTTTTTCGCATGTGGATTCCTGGACATGTGGACTGCACTTCCAGTGTTCATTGACTTGAAAACAATCACCCGCTGCTATTTTGAAGCCCATCCGACCACTTTCCATGACCATTTCTTGCAATTTCTTTAGCGGATCGTAGACAATTTTGTATTCATAGTCATTGTTTTCTATGCTCACCACCTTCGCACTTCTTTCCAAGTATATGCAATAAGTATACAACTTCTCCAGAAACATGCAGAAAATATCTTTCCAGGACATGGGATATCTATTACAGATGTGAATATATTAGCCCTTCTTTTTCGTCTTCTATACTTAGCCAAATATTCATTTCTCTTTTCCCTGAACTTTATCTTTCTCGTCACTTATTGGTTTTTTCGAAAATGTCTAGCTGCATGGGTAGGCGGACTTCTAGGTTCACGTTTTCACTCGCTCTCTTATATCGCGACACTGATCGACCGCTTCACCATTCCATACCTAGCCACTTCTCCGACTGCGGATTCCGGGTACACCGGCTCTAGATTGGACTTCTATTGTTCCATGACCTATTCCATACCCAGTCACTTCTCCGACCTTGAATTCTCGGTAGGCGAGATCTAGATTGGACTTCTATTGTTCCATGACCTATGAAAAATACTATGACTTCCATGATATACAAATATACAACCGGACTCAGATTATACAGTCTTTCGTATTACATTCTACATATCATGCCCTCTTCTGTGGTACACATTTTTCACTAAAAAATTCTAAGACATACAATTTGACTGTCGGGTCCTCACATCTCATGTGGAACTATTGTCAACCCATTTTGAATCCCATCTGTTCGCTTTCCACACTTCTCCATTTCTTCAAATTTCTTTTGCGGATCGTTGGGTTGGCGGGTTCAAGAAATATCCAATTCCTAATCGTTTTTTCCTATGCCAGTGCCCTTTTTCAATTACCAATTACCAATTATATATAAGATCATATTTCTAAGTATGAAATTGTCCAGCATTAATGCTAAAATAGGATTTGAAAAAATATCCCATTAATATGCATAAAACCAAAATTTTCGGATGGTTATAATATCCCTTCTGAGTGTTAATTTCAAACATCATGGAATTTCATTTGCATGTCGTCGAATTGGTTCATTCATGGGAACATTCAATCCTAGATTCCGAAAATGAGTCTGACCAACCATTTCCCTATTCCATACTTAGCCACTTTCCTAGAATTCCGCAAATATACAAACTGGCCGTTGAACTACCCCATCATGCTCTCTTGTGTTTTAAACATTTTGTAGTAAAAAAATTTCATACATAAAATTTGACCGTTGGACACTCGCCTCTCCTAAGTATCCCCTTGTAACCCTATTTTGAATCTCGTCCGACCAATTTTCATACCTTTCCATTCGTTCCTTACTCTCCCTTGTCTCTGTGACCTTGGCACTTGTCTATGATACAAAATGTTTATATATATATATATAGGACATTTTTCACTAAAAACTTCCAAGACATACAATTTGACTGTCGGGTCCTCACGTCTCCTGTGGAACTATTGTCACCACATTTTGAAGCCCCCCATCATCTTTCCATACTTTGTCATTTCTTCGAATTTCTTTGGTGGATCGTCAGGTTGGCGGGTTCAAGAAATATCCAATTCCTAATCGTTGTTTCATGTGCTCGTGCCCTTTTACAATTAGCAATTAGCAATTATATATAAGATCTTATTTCTACAAAATTTCTAGATGGTTATATTATCCCTTCCGAGTGTTAATTTCAAACATCATGGAATGTCATTTGCGCGTCGTCGGGTTGGTCCATTCACGAAATATTCAATCCTCAATTCTGAAAATGAGTTTGACCGACCATTTCCCTATTCCATACTTAGCCACTTTCCAAGAATTCTACAAATATGCAAACCGACTACTAAACTATCCCATCATGCTCTCTTCCATTTTACACGTTTTGTAGTCAAAAATTCTGATACATAAAATTTGATCATGGGACACTCACCTCTCTTGAGTATCCCCTGTATCCCTATTTGGAATCTCGTCCAACCTCTTTTCAGACCTTTCCATTTGTTCCTTGTTCTCCCCCATCTCCATGACCTTCGCACTTTTCTATAATAAAAAAATGTTCATATATATGTGTGTGTGTGTGTGTGTGTGTCTTGTTTCTAAATGTGTAATTAGTGACATTTAATTCTAACATATCATCGTGAAGTAATTGTATAGATTCTCATTGATGGGTGAAAGGCTCGAGGAGATATCCTATTAATACGCATTAAACCAAGATTTGTGGAGGGTTATATTATCCCTTCCGAGTGTTGATTTCAAAATCATGAAATGTCGTTTGCACATCGTGGGCTTGGCACCTTCATGAAAACTCCAATCCTTAATTGCTCTTCATCGTACCGACCACCTTTGCACTTCTAAATATGCAATAAGTAAGCTTTAATACTAATAGTTCATCATGAAACACCCTAACATATTGTCATTAATCAGCGAAAGGCTAGAGGCGATTTCCCATTCATAGGAATTTAACCAAGATTTTGTGGAGAGTTATATTATCAGCTCCAACTGCTCATTTCAACCATCATCTGGAGCAAACCAATGTTCTCATAAACCTATGGCATCATCTCGATAGTAGTTCTGTGGAGATACAGTGAACATCTTCGGGTGCGAGAACGAGAACTTCCAGTAGTCCAGGGCATATTCTTATTACTTAACCCCTACCACCCAGGACGAATTAATTTGGACCTCTAGGATTGCTCGTGCAGGTTGTGTCCATGAATTTTTTGACTATAAGGAGCTAGTCTCTTGGTGCGCCTATAAATTTATTTCAGACAAAAGAATTATTCCACTGCAGGACTGCTCTTCTGTTTCTTTTCCACCTCAGGTATACTGCCAGATGTTGAGATTGTCGGAGCCAACATTGACGTTCAAAGGAGAATAATCCAAACAGTTCCTAGCAAAGCATAATAATGGGTTGGACCTCTTGCCCAATTTATTGGAAGACCCAATTGTATTTCCTAAAGATATCACAAGCTTCTAGGTTAGTTCATTTAGAAATCCATTCTGTGAAATTGCCCGGCCGTTTACAAGAATAACAGGACAGGAGTCCACAACAACTATTTCCTGGATGGATCTTTATATTTTCTATTTCACAGCCAAGGAACAAGCCATTTTTTATTGGGGCAAGCTAATTTCCCATGAAATCTGTTCCCAATTGCCAAGCTTCAAAAGGGAAAAGAAATTTTATATGTCATCTTACTTAGCTTTTGTGATAGCACATTGCTACTAGTTTCCAGAACTATCTCTGTCCAAGAATGTCAACTAGGAATTCGACCCTGAACATTCTAGTACCAGGCCTTGTAGAAGCACAAGGCCTCCCACTATTTTTATGAGGTTTTTAATGGCCTCGTGTCTGTTTTCAAAGTTTTGTTTTTAGGAGAAGATATTCCTCGCATATCTGAATAGACAACTAGTTTTTTGGACATGAAGGGGACACTTGAACATTTGGATAATTAGACTATGATAAGGATTTTTGTCTCCAGGTAAAAACTTGCTCTCCTTCCATGTCACATTACGGAGAAAATGTATTTTACAGAAGTAGCACGACAATACAAATATTGGTTTCATTTATTCCAAGAGAAGAGAAAAAAATAGTTCATTCCTTTGCCTTGGAAAGTAGGGGACTTCGTGTTGAAGAACGTCAACAAAATTGATGAATTTGTAGCCCATTATAGCAACTTGAACCTAATATATGATAAAATCCTAAGAGGGTTTGACCCCAATAAATGTTTTCTACAACATTTACAAACACTTGGCTTCGACAATTCTTTTTTCAAACAACACCTGACCAAAAACAGAGACACTGGTGGCAACACTCTTGCTTCTGATGACGGCGACCTAGACACACTGCAAAGAAGCACTAAATTGTAAATCCAACTGGGAAAAGGCCATGGTGAGAAGAGTGTTCAATCGACAAATAACACTCCCAAAAGTAGGAAATCTTGTAGCATCACTCCAACGACCCACCACAACAACAAAGAAACTCAGAGTTCTTCAAATAGAGGAGGAGATAATGACCCTCCTCACTCTAAAATTGATAGTTCTCACAAGATTCTAGTAGACAAGAAGAGAAAAACAATGTGGGACAGGCGGAAGAGCCCGGAATTTAGAGTGAGAACATGGAACTTGAACCTGATTTGGATAGCGTACTCCACTACCTTGATCAGATCGGAGATGCGATCCAACATAGTCGTCCAATGGACATATTTTATACCAATTGTTTTTTCGAAGATGAATCCTTCATGTTCCAAAGCGTTGTTTTTAACAACCAGTCCAAAGAATTGATTATTAAAAAAACAAATGTCAAAAATAAGAAAGGAAAATCTCGTTCAAAGGTTAACCTTGCGAACATGTGGTCGTCCAAAATATTTTAACTTCAAATAGCGACTGGAGATGCACTTGATGATTATTTTATCACCAATAGTTGTCAAATCAAGCAAGTGAGTTCAACTTTCAACGATGGAGATCCATCAGGGCGATCGAATCGACGACCATTGGATGATCAGGAACAAACAGTTGCACAAAGAATAGTGTTGGGCAGAGTTTTGAAATCACAACGTCATCCTAGCCATTGAACCCTGGGAGGACACGTGGTGCGTGATCAGTGTTATCACTCCAAGAAATTAGTCCTCGACTGTAGAAGGGTGTAATTTTGGTAACTTTAAAAAAAATAATAATGTGGAGGAAAAGAGGATCATATTGGATGACATTATAAAATCATATCCATTTATGAATACATCAGTCACTTGAAAGACCAAGGCTTTCAACTATGTAACTCAAAAAGTTTTAACTTAATGTGTGGAAACATGGAGAAGACCTATTATGCTAACAAAAATACCTATACAACAGCATATGTGGATGTCCAGTAATGATAGGTAAATTACTCTTCACACCAGCAAAAACATATATAAGATTGCATATTATATATGTCCATACCCAATAGGTAAATACTTGCAACTTTAGTGTATGAATGCACCGATAGGATAACAACTATCTGGCATTAAGACAAACATCAGAAGAAAGGTATATAACTTTAATATACCAACGAAGAGATGGGATTACAGCCTTCTATCATTGAATATACATAAACTTGGAAAGAAAGGAAATGGAAAACTAAGTAACATAGTGAAAGAAGCTCAATGTCAAGATATATTAATGGACATCTCCAAAGGATGAAATATACAAGTCTTCAAGAATAGAACCACAGTCCTCAGACTGTTCTTCCTCCATATAAACTATGTCTCTGTGGGATTTAAATAAGCTTTACAAATCAGTTTCAATATCCTCAAAAGATGGTTTTGATAACCTCTTTTCCTATCTCAAATTCAAATTTGTGAGGTGGCTGGAAAAGACAGAAATTTCTGGAAATATGTTGCTCAAAGATTAACCCATATATCTCAAAATGAAATAGTTGTGTACAAACTCGAAGAGGCTTTTGTATGCTGGTTTGTTTTGAGAAAAACCCTCTCTCATTTATTTGAGATTCATTTTCATTTGCTCAAGATATGCATTTCAAAAACATGTGTCAAACAGGGAAATTCTGAGATCTGAAAATTAGGGATCAGAGATGAATTTGATTCTCCCAATCTATGACACCTATAGGAAAAATGAGAGAGGTTATTTTTATTTGATGTTTTAGTAACAAAATCCTCTGTCCGTTTCTCAAAATTATTCTCCAATCGCTCAGAATCATCATTTGAAAATGATGACATGGCATAGTAAAAACAAACTCTTCTACACTTTCGGCGGCTCATTTGCCCTTGAAAATCTGATTTAGCCACCGAAAAGGAAAACTTTCGGCAGCTCATTACACTGTAAAATTACCACTTAGTCTCTGAAAGATAAAATTTACTTTTGGTCTATTTTATGAGGTGAAATCCTTATTTTATTGAATTGATATGATTATAGGCCTTTCTCATAAACTCCATGACTAAAATACATCTTCTCTCTAAATATATCTTGTCATGTGAAATCTCAATTATTTTGGAAATCATTTTTTATCACTAACATCTGGCTCCAACTGGGATGGAGACCTTCCTGTAAGGTTTCGAAGAACCATAGATCTAATGCCTTTCCTGAAAAATAAAATATGAACTTAATGTCTAGTGTTGCATGGGCATGGAGTCAGTATTCCATTGGGCATGGAGTCAACCATTTCACCTCTTTCTAAAAATATCCCATCATTGTATGGATGATCTATGTATATCTTCAAGACTTCCTTTATTCACACAAAGTAACTGCTACATCTACTGCAAAATGAAAGAAAAGGAATGCTTGGGCAGTAATCTTATTTCCTACCTACTCTACTCTAACCACTTCTATAATTTGGTTAGGTAAAGGAAAATTTCCATAACATCCATCCAAGTAATTTTAATACTGAAATGATTTCATCATCCTCACTGACCAATATTGGATGTTTGAAATGCAACAACAATGATAAAAAATCATTCACAAAACCAAAATCATATGGAAATACTGATAAGTTTAACAAATATGAAGTCTTCATGTTCTATGAAATGTATGATTCTATGAAGGTTGCCACTGGATCTTTGAAACTGATATCAGAAATCTACTAGTCTTCATGAAAACGTTCCACCTATATGATTGCTTCTCGACCAAAAGATTTATAACCTTCTTCTTCTTTTATGATTACCTTGTGATCATCAAAGCCTTTGACCTCTTCTTTAGAATAGTGTTCAGAAAATGATGATAGAGAAGTATTTGAATAACAGAGATATTGACCAGCTATAAAAATGTAGTTGTATATACGATCATGATTTATCATAAGTTCAACATGCTTTGTAAACTGATCATAACTTTAACATGAATACCTATCTTTGGAATGCTCTGCCAATGTTGAAGAATCTGATTCACAATCTGAGATAATCTTAGTTGCTTGTTGTTGTTCTAAAACTACCTCATATTCATTACCTTCCTGCTCAGATTTTGAACTATACTGACATTCTATTGGATCAAATTTATGCATATTTTCAAAGTCAACCTACTCTCATATCCTCTTGGAAGCATGAATATTTTCCTCCACCTCTAAAGCATATTCAAACAAAATGCTTAATGATGAAGATTTCATTTATAGCAGAAGAAGGGCAAGTTTTGACTGCAGTCCCATCACATAATATATCATGGAAATTGTCTCTGTAGGCCTGATCCCCAAGGGCATGCCATGATCGCTGTTGTAAAACCTTCTATTGAAGACAGGCAAATCTTCACCCTGCTCTCTCTTCAAAAAGGTATGAATCTAGTGATTTATGTTTGCCCCAATGTTTCATAAAAAAATCAGTGAATTCTATCCAAGAGACAATGGAGTCAGATCTTAAACTCTTGAACCATATAGCAGCATCTCTAATCAATGACTTAGAGAAAAATATCATGATAACATCCTCATAAACAATCTGAAAACGATCAATAAAATCTTCAAAAGATTCCAAGTGCCTCTCAACTGAAGCTTGATTCTCTCCAGCAAACCAAGGGAGATATTCATAACAGTCAAGAGGATAAGGATGAAGATGAGAGGGAAGCTTTAATGGATTAAACATCTTCATCCTAATTTTGATTTGAAAGGTTGTGGGATGATCATGAGGGGTAGCAATTTTCTGACAAGGTTCAGAGGTTGTGCCAACAAGTGTTGAGCTTTGTATAGGTTTTGAATCAGTTTTGATTCCGTCAAGGTTACATGGTTGATCAGATTCAGAAGGAATTTGAATACAGAGGTCATTTTAATAAATGAACCGAGGCACGAAAAACTAATTTAACTTCTATAATACAAGTAGGCTTCAAATCTTCTTCTAAAGATGGATTTATAAAAGATGGTTGATAATCTTCAGAATATACAAAACAGAGGATAATTCTTTTAACATGTGAAGGGAAAAGTATAAAGGAGATGATAAAGAATAACAGTGGTTCATAAAGTAAATTGATGAACTGGTACCTAGATTTTGAATTCAACCACTTCATCTTCTATCAGCCAGATTCTCCCCAGTGGAGTCTTTAATGTGGATTCATCAGGCAGATGATTACAGTCAAGTTTTATTTATGTCTCTTGTCTTCCATCAAGAATCATATCTTTTTCATTCTCCCAGGGAAACTTTGCTTTCACTTTCATTCCCCAGCAATGACGCTATTTTGTTATCACTCCAAGAAATCACTCCCTGACTGTAGAAGGGTGTAAGCTTGGTAAATTTAAAAAAATCAATAATGTGGAGGAAAAGAGGATCATATCGGATGACATTATAAACTCATATCCATTTAAGAATACATCAGTCACTTGAAATACCAAGGCTTTCAAATATGTAACTCAGAAAGTTTTAACTTATTGTGTGGAAACATGGAGAAGACCTATTATGCTAGCATAAATACCTATACAATAGTATATGTGGATGGCCAATAATGATAGGTAAAATACTCTTTACACCAGTAGAAACATATATAATATTGCATATTGCATATAATATATGGCCAAACCCAACAGGTAAATACTTGCAACTTTAGCTTATGAATGCACCAATAGGATAACAACTATCTGGCATTAAGACAAACATCAGAAGCAAAGTATATAAGTTTAGTATAGCAACGGAGAGATGTGATGACAGCCTTTTGTCATTGAATATGCATAAACTTGGAAAGAAAGTAAATGGAAAACTAAGTAACATAGTGAAAGAAGCTCGATGCCAAGATATATTAATGGACATCTCCAAAGGATGAAATGTACAATTCTTCAAGAATAGAACCATAGTCCTCGGACTATTCTTCCTCCCTATAAATTGTGTCTCTGTGGTCTTTAAATAATCTTTACAAATCAGTTTCAAGATCCTCAAAAGATGGATCTGATAACCTCCTTTCCTATCTCAAATTCGAATTTGTGAGATGGTTGGAAAAGACAAAAATTTCAGGAAATATGATGCTCAAATATTGACCCATATCTCTCAAACCAAAATAGTTGTGTACAAACTAGAAGATTTTGTAGATTGGTTGTTTCTTATAATAAACCTCTCTCGGTTCTTTGAGATTCGTTTTCATTTTCTCGGGATATGCATTTCAAAAACATGTGTCAAATAGGGAAATTCTGAGATCCGAAAATTAGGGCTCGGAGATGAATTCGATTCTCCCAATCTATGACACCTGTAAGAAAAATGAGAGAGGTTATTGTTCTTTGATGTGTTAGTAACAAAAGTGTTTGCCCGTTTCTCAAAATTATTCTCCAATCGCTCAAAATCATAGTTTGAAAATTATGACTCAACACAGTAAAAACAAACTCTTCTACACTTTCGACGGCTCTTTTGCCCTTGAAAATCTAATTTAGACTCCAAAAAGGAAATGTTTTGGCGGCTCATTACACTGTAAATTTCCACTTAGCCGCCAAAATCTAAAATTTACTTTTGGTCTATTTTATGAGGTGAAATCCTTATTTTATTGAATTGATATGATATAATCCTTTCTCATAAACTCCATGACTAAAGTACATCTTCTCTCTAAATATCTCTTGTCATGTGAAATCTCAAAGATTTTGGAAATCATTTTTGATTGCTAACAATCAGCATAGTCACGATTTTGCGAGGCAGAAAGGTCAAAGAGAAGAGTCATCATAACTCAAGAAATGCGAAACCCCGAAGTGATCCACATCGTCCAACTAGAGGAACATGTGGCACGAGAGTAGAATTTTGTTGACTCACAAAATGGCGCAGTCAAAGGGAAGATTCATGAGAATTCACGAAATGTGAAATCATGAAATAATCTGGGTCATCCATTGCAATGGGACGTGTGTCACCTGATCCAAGATATCACGATTTCTTGACTTGAAGGTTTGAGTCAAAGGTCGAGTCATGAAAGCTTGTGAAAGGTGAAGTCGTGAAATAATCCAAGTCATTCTCTCTAGCAGGACGCGTGGCACCAGATCCAAGTCGCAGAGAAGGTTTTCCAGAAAGCTTACATCAAAAGTGTCGATATCCCGGGTCTCGAAACACTCATATCATTTGGGTCATCCGATCGAAGGGGGCACGTGGCACTCGATCCGAGCATCACGATTTCGATTACCGGGGGTTTGAGCATGACGTGCAACACAAGTTCGAAAAACGCGAAATCGCGACATGCCTAGAGACTAGGATCATGGTCACTGCCCAGGGTCATACGGAAGTAAGGTTTAGTTGAAACATCAGACCCCCAGTCACATTTAGAGGACTATTTCAAAGTCCAAAAGAAGCATCACAGTCATTGGTTGAGAAGAAGATCTGACCGTCGGTCAGATAAGCGATTTTGTTGATTTTGATATCAGGAAATCTGAAGGTGAGCCATATGAAAGCCCCCAAAATGTGAAATTTCGGGATGACATTACCACAGGTTCATGGCCCTGAGTTACATTGAGGAGGGGTGAGAGGAAAGGAGTCTAACTTTCAAGCCTTGGAGAGCAGGCATGTGGTCATCCCCTAAGCATTTCATTTCGGCCACTCTCCGGGGAAAAGAAATTAATGTATAATTGAACAGGTGGTTGAGAACTTTTCTCAATCCATAAATGGAAGGCATGGAGGTTCTGGAGTGGTTAGCCCATGGTAACCCTATGGATGGATTTCCCTGTAAGAGCCATGTCAATCTGATCTTGGGTTTGACAGAGGAGTGCAAGTGTAGACTTACAGAAGAAGATACAGATGCAAAGTTTTCATTTCTATAGCCAGGTCACACTCCTAGTGTTGGCAGATTGTTTTGAGTATATATACTCAGTTTTATTATTTTGTAATGGTCAATGGTAGAGCATTTCTATCGTATTGTAAAGTTTTAATGAACACTCTGGTTCTCTAGTTATGCATATGCATTTGAGACTTCTTGTTTAATGACAGTCAGCTTTCTTACTCCATCTTATTTCCCTCAAATATTGAAAGAGTTCATGACTGACTGATTCACTTGAATTATTGTGACGACATTATAATGGATGATTGATTATAGTTTTGTTGCAATTCCTTTCATTTTTTTGAAATGTAATATCGAGAAATTCTTGCATTTAAGTTTTTCTTCTTTGGGATATTGGAAGACCTGATGTCCTTGGTAGACCTCTACATTTCCTCACTAAATCTTCCTCCTATTCACCCTTACTACAACTTACTGACTGAAGTTAGACCAAGACCTCACCTATATGTGCATACCAGCCCAGTTTTTTGAGTTAAGACTATGCTTTCTTGAGATTGCGCCCATTTGACCCTTTTATAACCAACCTGTGACATAAACCTTTGATGGGTATCAGGCTAATCTCTGTCGCAATTCAGGGGTGACTTCTGGTGCTAACATTTCTGACACCATTGCTGGGGATGAAAATGAAAATTTTCCCTAGAATTGAATGACAAAGATTACTAGTTCTGAAGGTGCATCAAAACTTAGTACATTCAGATTGCAACTGTGCAGCTGGTGATTCCACTGAGGCGACTTCATTGTCTCGGCTCCACTTTTTTAGTGAAATTGCGTCTGGATACACCTAGTAGCCCCTGGGAGAACACAACGATCAGATCTGGCCTTTGATGGTGAACAAGGACCAGACGCACCCATTTTGCATATCTTTCACCTAGTGACTCCATGATTAAAGGATTGATTGGTGACTCCATTGGTTTGAAATGGAAAGAATCATGGCTCGAAGGTTTTATCCTTTTAAATTTTCTATTGTTCCTAGTTTTCCTATTGTTTTCCCTACTGCAAATGAATGGGGCGATTATTTGGCCATATTTAGAGAGCGTAAAGAGCACAACCTTGCTCAACATCTCCATGAGTTTCATGAACTCATGCATCAGTGGGGAATACAACATGAGGATGTATTATTGAAAATGTTCATGTTCTCGTTAGTAGGAGATGCTCGTGATTGGTATTTCTCCTTACCCCCTACCAACATCTCCTCCTTGGGAGAATTTCATGCAGCTTTTAATAAGCATTGTCAAAGGTATTAATCCTCTAAGTTTATCTGTCATAACTGTTGTAGGGGATGTGACGACCATGATCAAGGTATGGTTGTTTCTAATGAAATATATAAGAATGAGAACCATGAAGAGGATGATGACGCATTGGGTGAGTTGATGGAGTTGGTAAAATCTCTCTCTGCCGAGATAGAAAG